>CAEGAG010259512.1:0-61097 GCA_903067065.1 Brachyrhaphis terrabensis
ATGTTTCCCCCCACAAGTCCAGCCCTAAACCTTTTTTTGGCAGCGATGGGACTGGTGTGTCTGGCAGCCCACACAAGTTTGGCTTTGGGTTTCTGCAGACCCCCCCCCCCCCCCCCCCTCCCCACCCCAAGCCAATCAGAAAGCAGTTCACCATCTCTCACCCACCAAGGGAGTTTCCTGTCTACTTTATGCAGATTAGCCATGTGCTATCCCTATTTATTTCACCTCATTAATGTGGATTTGCAGTTTGTCACACAGGGCACTTTGTATTCTTTTTGCAAAGGAGAGCGTTGTAGGGTGAGCACGCTCGTTTCGGCACAAATTGAAACGGCATTAAGGGTTGTTTTTTAGTTATTAGGGAAATCTTTTGGATGGAGAGGTTATAGTGGTGTGTGAGCTTTTGCGCCGTTTTCACTCTCCTTTTGCCGTTGTTAAAGTACTTCCCTCATTTCTGGTGTCATTCATCCGAAGCCAAACTGCCTTCTCTTGGGGGGAAGGGGGGGGGACAGAACCCTTCTTGGACCAGGCTCAAAACAGGAGCACAGCTGGGATATGTTTAGTATTGGGCAGACTGCCCTCCATTCGAAAGCAGATATATATAGCTCTGTTGACTTCCGAAACTATGGCAGAGTGAAGTGAAAAAAAAAATCAGGGTAATGACCGTGGGAAATAAGGTGAAGAAAAGCACAGTTTGCCCATTCATTGAAACTGCTGTATTACCTCAGCACTGCAGTCATGCATTTTGTTGAGCCTTTGAAATGAAGCAATACTCTAATTACACCAATTTAAGAGAGGTTGCTTGTGGGTTTTGGTGTTTATTTCCTGTTTTTATCTCATTAAATAAGTTTGTTTTTTGACATTCTCAGCCTCCTGGTCCTATGGATCCAATGGGGAAAATGAGAGGTCAGCCATATGGAGCAGGCAATCCGTACAGCCAGCAGTCTCAACAGGTGCCTCCTACAGGTCCTCAGTCTGGGCCTGGGTACCCTGGCCAGGGTTACGGCACACCAAGTCCACAGAGATACCCAGTAGGCATGCCAGGTCGTACACCAGGAAGCATGGGTGCCATGCCCTATGGTCCACAGGTAGTCGCATCTCATTCAGAATTTTATATTTTTATTATAACTTATTTGTGTTCGCCCATGTTTATTTTGGTAATGGGCAGCATATAGACAATGTTACAAAGTAACTGTGGCTTTGGCCTTCCAGTCAATGTCCCAGACGTAGTCCTTGATTGTGCTTTTCTATTAAAATAAGGAAAATCAAACAAATGTAAGACAAAAAAAAAACCCTAGTATGCTTTTAAACAAAGATTATTTGATCACGGTCTTAGAGGCAAAATCAAAACTACTTAAAATAAAGTCAACTAAATCAACTGAGACCAAACAAACGTGCATACAAAAAAAAATCAACCCAGATATGAATCCCCATTTGTTTCTGAACCAGTCAATGTTAAATTCAATCCATCAAAGTAGATCTGACAGATTTCAAATGACCCTGAGCTTTGTGGGTAAAACATGACCATGTGAAGCATCTCTCCCAGATCTGCTGTAATTTTGTAAACATAATCACGGACAGGTCAAAGTGCATGCTTAGAATAAGGTTTTACTATATCAAAATAATTCATTTTGAGAACATCAGAAGTAATCAAATATTGGCACCAGGTGATTCTACAGTTTTTTTTTTTTTCTTTAAAGAAAAATTGTTTGCCTTGTATTTGGAGGTAAACATGGGATGTCCAGCCACATGGAACTTTTCTAATAAAATGTTAAGGTTTTTTGCAACAGCTTCAGTGTTTAACAGCGACACAGAGCTGTCACATCACTGTGCATCTGAAGGCTAACATCAGGATTGTGAATACATAACCAAAAGTAGATGTGACCTAAAATTGTTTCCAGTGGAATTCTGCGTTGTCTAAAACTGAGATGTGCATATATTTTCATTTTAGATGGGATCTTATGGCCAGCAGGGACCAGCAGGCTACGGCTCTCAGGGCCAGGCGCCGTATTACAACCAGCCAGGTCAGGCACCCCATCAGAGCCAGCAGCAAACCCTTTACTCCCAGCCCCAACCCGGTCAGCCTGGGCGGCAGTCGCCTTACCCCGGGCAGCCCCACCCTCCGTCTTCAGCTCCACACAACCAGGGGGGACCACCCTATCAACAGCCCCACATGCCCCCACAGTCGCAGGGTCCCCTGCCTGGCCCGTCCCAAGGCACCCCCCAGTCTCAGCCACCTTACTCTCAGGCGTCTGCCACTCAGCCCAGCCAGTCTCCGTACGGCCAGCAGCAGGGGCCTCCCACTCAGACCACACAGCAGCCAAGTTCCCAGGCTCCCCCTGGATCCCAAGGCCAACCCAGTTACCCAGGGTCCTCACAAGGCCCCCAGCAGGCCGCTCCGCAGCAGCAACAGCAGGCGCAGTCCCACCCACAGCAGCCACAGGGACATGGCCAGCATCCACAGGGGCCGCCTGCAGCCTACCCACCAAACGCTCAGCAGCAGCAAGCACAGCAGTCGTCACCTTATCAGCGCTTTCCTCCTCCACAACAGCAGGTACATGCCCTCTGTCTTGAATTGTGCTCATCCTTCTCTGTATATGTGCTTCTATTAAGCCTGTGTGTGTGTTTAGGAGATATCCCAGGACTCGTTTCAGTCCAATGCCCCTGCATCCTCTCAACCCAAATCTGGTCCAGAGGACGGTCAAGGCCGTCCATCCAGCCTTCCGGTCAGTAATGCTTGTTAAATCACTTTTTTTTTCTCACTAAGACAGTTTGTAGCTGTGTAAATGCATCTTTATTACACAGTTATGTTTCAGTACCAATCAAGAATTGAATCTTAAAATGGACGTGATTAGTTTTAAAAGCTCTGTTTTATAGATTCCTTTGATTATTGCTATAAGATAAAATTTTCTGTGTTTGCTTTGCTTCTGGATGATGGAAATTCTGGAAATTCTGTGAAATTAGAAGTTCTGTTTGAATGCTGCAGCACTGGAATGAATTTGTTTCTTTTTTTTACTGTAATCTGTATTTATTATTTGGCAATTTGATGTTTTTTTATGTTCAAAGCATTTTAGTTCCCCAGAGCATAGAGACCAAACATTTTATGTATGTGTCACAAAGGAAGACGTGCCTGATTCAAACTTCCTGGCTGATTTTGGATTTTGTGAATAGAACTAATTTTATTGGATTCTGATTTGAAAATGAATAATGCATTTGTTTTTCTATTGGTGCCATGAGTAGTTAGTTATTTTAGATGAAGTGTCATCACCATGTGTATGAATAAGATCCTGAATGCGTAAAACATAGTTTTACTCTCTCCTTGCTACAGCATTTAGCCTCTTATGAGTGTTTAAACTGAAAATCAAGTGCAGCATAAATTGAAAGCATATAAAGACAAATCAGACCCACGTAGGTGTTGTTAACGTATTGCTCTCTCTTGCTGTCTTGCATCCTGATGGTGATTGTGTGTTCAGAAATCAGAAATGTACAGTTTGAGGTTTTTGACTTATGCAGTTCACATAAGTTATTGTTGAGTGTTTGTATTCGACTGCATGAATTTCACATCGACCAGACGGTTAAAGCTGCAGCTTATTGCTTGTATCCTCTGTGTACTTATAAACTGCAGTAAAAAGACACTGTGACCCTGCAATCACGATTTCTTAATACTTTGACTAATTGACCAGTCTTTGGTTGTATCTGTTCGTCTTTTCAAGCATTGTCAGCATCACTATCAATATGCTTTGGGAACCAATTTATTTTGATATTCCTGTTTATTTTCTTTGAGCTCTTTGTGCTTCTAGAAGGCATAAATATACACAGAGTATCAGAGTACAGGCTGACCTGGTGTCAGTCAGTAATCTTTGACCTGGAGGATAGATGAAGTAAAATCACATAAATAACTAATCACTAAGTTATCTGACTTTAACGCTAAAGCTTCTGCTCATTCGGATCTGAAGACTCACTCCTGTGTGTATTTATTTGCATTTATAGAAGCCATATATCACATAGGTATTTTAAGGAGTCTCTTTTGTTTGTTGAAGTCACGTGGTGAAGAGGCTGCTTCTACATGCTGACTCTGCTTGCTCACATCTTGCAAACCTTAGTAACCATGACAACCCCTGGCAATAATGCACACTCACTTTCTCTCTGAAAAAGATAAATAAGGACAAAGGCCTCCAGGGATGTTTGTGTGAGCATGTGTAGTATTTGAATCTATGCCACTCACGTGTTAACACGGAGGAGTTATTGCATCACGTTATCTCAGCTGGTTCAAAAAGAAACCAGTTCAGTGCTGACTGTAAATCACAACGGCTCTGACATTTATGTTTTTTTTCTGTCTCTCTCTCTCTTTAACCGGCCATCTTGTTGTTTCCAGGACCTGTCCGGGTCGATTGACGACCTACCGACGGGCACGGAGGGCGCCCTGAGTCCTGGCGTGAGCACGTCCGGCGTGTCGAGCAGCCAGGGAGAGCAAAGTAACCCCGCCCAGTCGCCCTTCTCTCCACACACATCTCCCCACCTGCCAGGCATCCGAGGTCCCTCGCCTTCTCCAACTGGCTCCCCCGCCAGCGCCAGCACACCCCGCACAGGCCCGCTGTCACCCGCCAACTTGCCAGGTGAGCTGATGGCTTGAGCTGAGGAGGATATTTAATAGATTCCTGACGTCTTACTCTGATTAAATTTTTGAGTTACAGTCTCAGGGTAGTGGTGTTTCAACCTTTCTGGTTGTTGTTTAGATGTAAATCTGAGTTTCAAGACAACTTGCTTTTTAAGTGATTTTTTTTATGCACTTCCAAGCTGCCAGACTTTTGTGTAATTTTCTAAATCGACTGCGAACAAGAAAGTTCTTTCAAGGAACTTTTTTTTTTTAGCCACTTAATTCTAACCTTAGAGTCCTTTTAGACAGAAAAAAAAATCTTCACAACTCACCTGATCAATCAGTTGAACTTCAGTGTATGCCTCTATAAATATCCAATTTTAAATGGGATATTTTATCCCTTTACTGGGAATTCATTACAGAGCATTAGTTAAATGTTAAACTATTATTTGCTCCTGTCTGATCTGTTGGTACAAAAGTTTTCCAACTTTGGAGATGAATAAAAAGTTTGATTCCATAACTTTAGCTGAAGCCTTGAGAAAGTGTCCAGGCCTCAGCTCTCTGTCGGGTTCTGTTTTTCCTAAATACATTTTCAGATACTCTTCATCTGCTGTAGATAGATACACTTGTTTTCACTTTGCTCAAGGACGCGGTTCTGCCAGTCTGATACAAGGACTGGACAGAAAAAGATTGGAAAGAAAACTGCTGAAAGACAGTATCTGGAGAGTTAGGACAAATTAAACAGATTCTCAAAGCAGTCTGGCTCCTTGGAAAATAAGACGACGACTTGCGAGTTTAAATTGTTTATAGCGCTCTTCACTTCATTTTCCCATCTCTTTTAAAAGGAGCGATTGTAATTTTTACTACTTTATAAACACAATGCCCTCACATTAAACTAAAAGCATGTGAAAAACAACAAGTGAATTAGCATGACTAGTAAGCCTCTGAAGGTGTGAAAACAGTGAGTGACATTATTTTTACAGCTGTTCAGATGCGTCACCCAAGGTGTACTTTTTAGCTAGCTATCTAGGAATGTAACATTCATCCCTTTCTGAACAATGATGCAAGTTCAGTGTCTCGCAGCTGTAGCCTGGTTTATGTGAGGCTGGACATCTTGATAGACTTTTGTCACATCTTATAACCATTTGTATAAAATCCACAGAGAGGGAGGCACTGATCAGACGTTTGTAGCAGATTTCCTATCTGTTTTTTTTGTCAAGTTTTGACCTGCATAATCAGATTTAGTTTTTGCTGGAAATAAATAGGAAAAGCAGTAAAAATATTTTATTTATATTAAGAGCAGAGATGTCACTGCATGTGTTAAAGAAGTCGCTGTAAAGCAAAGTTTTACTCTCTATTTTAAAGGACAAAATGTATGTGGTTCACATTTTGACATTAACGATGCACGGTGTGCAAAACCAACTGAGAGGGAACTACATCCAGAAATAATTTGCAGAGAAGCGTAAGAAGGAGAGATTTATGTTTAATTTGAAAGCATTGTTTTGGTAAACAACAGGATGGATACAGTGCGTTCGTCTGCCATTATTGTTATAAAAACGACTAGTGTGGGGAGACGTCTGGTGCAGATTTTCTGAGTGCCGCTGACGTCATACTTAACTGTGTATGACGTTTCTGAAAGTCAGTTCTGAAAGCCGCGCTGCAGATTGTGGTCTCACCTTGTAATTTCAGAAAGGAAAGAGGCAGATCGGAGGCGGTTCGTCTCTGCAGGTTTATGATGGGAATGTTTTGTGACGGTGCATTACTAGAGAGTGTCGAACCTTATCTTGACTCTGAAATTTCCAAACGGCTGCCAACATTTCAAACTCCAGCTTGTTCTGTGACTAAAGTTAAAAACGAATAGTAATAAACTCAGCCTGTCCCAACATGCACGTACATTTCTGTGCACTCTGATTTTCTAAGCAGCTCACTGATGCTGGAACTGGTGAACTTTGTGCCTTCTTCACTCAGCAGCAACTTCCACACAGAAGAGTGTTGCTCTTATCCCAATTTTACAGCACTTGTTATTATATTTATTGATCAGAAAAAGATTGACGACAAACACAAATGCTCCATCAATCAAGATTTACATTGTTAATGTCATAAACTGGAATCTGCTTTTCGGAGAATACTGGTTTGACTGTGTGAATCAACCCCTTGCTCCCCGATTAAACTTAAGTTGACTCAATCTTCTGGTTTTTCCTCAGGGACCCAGATGCCTCCAAGGCCATCCAGCGTTCACTCGGATGGGACGCTGCACCCTGCAATGAGCCAGTCTCCAATGGCGCAGGACAGAGGTTTGTTGCTGTCTTAATTAAATGTGTGCACTAAAATTAACCTGTCAAAAATAGTTTCTGTTGCCTCTCATTTTCACCAACATATTTTCCTCTTCCTTTTTTGTTTCAGGGTTCATGCAGCGAAACCCTCAGATGCCTCCCTACGTATCCCCCCAGTCGGCCTCTGCACTGTCACCTCGCCAGTCCTCTGGAGGACAGATGCATCCTGGGATGGCGCCTTATCAGCAGAACAACTCCGTGGGTGGCTATGGGCAGCAGGGAGGACAGTACGGTCCCCAAGGTTGGTACTTTAAAATTGTGCAACAGCCCTTGGAGATTGCCTGCATAGGGCTGATTTTTATAAAGTATAGATGTCTTCTTATTTTAAATATTGCCGGTGAAACTAACTAGACATCGCGTCAGACCAACCTACAGAAATGATTTTCTTGTCTCTATGTCTAAAACCATGCTATTGGTGGTCCTTCGCTCTGCTTTCACAGCTATAAATAGCTGTCATGGAGTCAAAGAGTCAGCTGATGTTGCACAGCCTCCTGTCAGTGGAGCTCAAACTGTGACGAAGGCTTGTTGCACTGCTAGCAGATTGTTAAATAAACTGTTTTTTTTTTTTTTTTGCTATAATAAAAAGCTTCTAATTATAATTTAAACATCCATGTGTTGCATTGAATATGCAAATGCATTCACACCATTAGAACTTATAACCCCCAGCTGTTCTGATAAGGCTTCTGTAGTTTGTTACAGAATATTGGTGAACATATTTTCACTTCTTTGCCAAAAATGAGGTGCATTTTTTTGTAGCTACTGTAGAATTCAGGCTAATAATCTACTTGAACATTTTTTTACTTACTCTTTACTGTAGGTTATCCCCGCCAACCAGCCTATGGGAACATGCCCAATGCCAACTACCCTGGCCCAGGCATGGGCTCCATGAACCCCATGGCGGGCCAAGGGGGAGGCCCGCCGTATGCTGGCATGCCTCCAGGGAGAATGCCTCCAAATCAAATGGGGGCTCGTCCCTACGGCCCCAATATGGGCCCTAGCATGGGTCCAAACATGCCTCCGAACATGGGCAACATGCCACCCCAGGTCAGTTCAGGAATGTGCCCACCTCCAGGAATGAACAGAAAGCCCCAGGATCCTGCAGCTGTGCAGCACCCCTCCAGCAACTCCATGCTCAACAGGTTGGTTTACAGTTGGTGTTCATCTGGACACCGAGCACAGTCCAGGGTTAAACATCCTGGGCATTTCATGTAGACTACAGATGATGTTGCCTTCTTACAAAACACAGACTTATCCTTAAATTTAACTGCAAAATCAGAGCTGCAAATGAGATCCAGAATTTACTCTTCTCATTTCCTGTAGATTGCCTAAAATAATTGTAAAAGTGTGGAAATTGGAAATTTTCGAATGAAAATTCTTGTCATTTCTAAATGCAACCGACATAATCGTTTTCTGCTTTACTAATGCACAAGACTGTCTTCCCCTGGATGGTAAACCATATTGCCCCTTTCAGAAACGGGGTCTGTGCTCACACTTGAACTGTTAACGCTATATTCTCCTTGGTTTTCAATTTGCAGAATGCCCGGGTACCCCAACATGTCGCAAGGCATGATGGGCTCCGGTCCACCGTATGGCCCACCGATGAACAGCATGCCTGGAATGATGAACACTCCAGGTGGATCGCCTTATCCCATGGGGCCAAACATGGCCAACAACACAAGTGGTAATATAATACATACAGAGATGACTGTTGCTTTATTTAGTCAGTAACATGGGAACTTTGTAGATAATTGGAACCCTTTCCTCACCTGCAGGTATGGCTCCTAGCCCAGAAATGAACAATAAGATGAATAACAAAGTAGATGGCGGTGCAACGCCAAAGCCAGAATCAAAATCAAAGGTACTACTTTTGCAACTGTTGTGCGTTTCAGTGTTTATTGGTAGCTGCAAGACCTTTACAGGGTTTTTAAAATTGTTTTGAATTTCTTTCTGGGGACATCAAACAGAAGTCCAACTCATCCACGACCACGAGTGAAAAGATAACACGCCTCTATGAGCTGGGACCAGAACCAGACAGGAAGCTTTGGGTGGACCGTTACTTGGCCTTTGTGGATGAGAAAGCCATGGCCATGACCAACCTGCCCGCTGTGGGGCGCAAGCCTCTCGACCTCTTCCGGCTCTACGTCTCCGTTAAAGAGATCGGAGGAATGATGCAGGTGAACATGGCGCCCAGAAACCACAATAAGCTAAAAATCCCACTTTGCTTTTGTCTTTACGGCATTCTTTTTTCTAATTATTGTGTGCCTTTTCTTTGTGATAGGTGAATAAAAATAAGAAGTGGCGTGATCTAGCCACCACTCTGAATGTGGGTACATCCAGCAGTGCTGCCAGTTCTTTGAAGAAACAGTACATCCAGTGTCTGTATGCCTTCGAGTGTAAAATAGAGCGTGGTGAAGATCCTCCTCCTGAGATCTTCACAGACAACAAAAAGAACCAGGCTGCTAAAGTCCAGCCCCCCTCTCCAGGTTAGAACTCCCCTCGTCTTTTCAGATAAAACATGACTCGCCTCCTAAAAAAAACCAAACTTGATTTCCTAATTAAAACCTTGTACCTTATCTGTCTGCTCCTCTCTTCTTTCAAACTGAAGCGTCCCTCTGCTCCACAGCTGGGTCAGGGTCCCTTCAGGGTCCACAAACACCCCAGTCCACCAGCAGCTCAATGGCTGAAGGGGGCGACCTTAAGCCCCCCACGCCAGCATCCACTCCTCATACCCAAATGCCCCCCATGCCACCTGGCCCTAGGTCAGTATCTTTAATAGTAGATCCAAACTCTCAATAGGCTGATAATTGGGCTAATTTCTGTTGGTGTTTTCTTTCTTAGGAGCAGTGTAAATCTGCAAGACCCCTTCTCGGATGGAAGTGATCCCGCTTTTCCCAGAAAGAACATGACTCCCAACTCCACCTATCAGCCCAGCATGAACACAGCAGACATGCCAGGCCGAATGGGCCCCTACGAACCCAACAAGGACCCCTTCAGTAACATGCGGAAAGGTGGAAGTCCTCAGACTTATCTGAAGCATGACGGCCATTTGCCAGTCATCAGGTTTTAATCTGCTGTAATTATGACTGTATTTTTAGTCGGGGAGCAGTTTCTGCCTGCTAACCAGGGCCCTAACAACGTTGTGGGTGACCAGCAGCAGCAGCCGCCACAACAACAGCCTCCATTTAACAGAGGACCGCCTGGGGCCATGGGCACAATGCCAATGGGGCCCAGACAACAGTATCCCTATGGACCAGGCTATGACAGGAGGTAGGATCCATTAAAGATGGCATTTTGGGGAATATTGATTAATGGGAAGTATTATTTCTGATTTAAAAAATAACCCTTTCCATTTAGTGCAGAATTATGCATTGGATATATTAGATTTTTTTTATTTTAGAGATGCACAGATGACAATTGCAGATACCAATTTTAGCTATAAGGAGATTCCTCTTTCTCTTTATAGACAATAGCCCTCCTGCCATTGGGGATGATGGTCTAATTTGGCAGAGATTATGTCACAATTTCTGTGTGTGAAAGCAGTAGCTGTAAAACACAATTTTACAGTTTTAGTACAGAGACAGAATGACTGATTTGACATTTTACACAGACATTAACATCCCTTAGTAGTGATTTGCCCTGCTAGCCAAGTCTTAGTTTGCATGCCTTAAATCTTGCTTTAATTATGAAATCTTCAAAAAGGCTGCCAGTATTTCAAAATTTAGGATAATTTGCAGACCGATGAGTTGTAAAAGAAAAAACAAATACAGAAACTCTGATGTACTTGTTGAGCATTTCTGCCATCTGCTAAAGATGTTGCTCTTTCATAGCCTGAATAAACTGCAAAATATATCTTAAATATGCCTATCTAGAAAATAGTTTACTTCTGAAATAGCTTCTTACATCTAGTATCAAGTGATCTTCTCACTTGGTGCTGAAAATGGTAAACTGAGTACTTTTCTTCAGTACAGGGGTCCACACCAAAGAGTGTTTATGAGACCTGGAAACGCTTGCAGTTGAAATCAGATGTTTACGTACAATGGACACACAATCTTTTTCCCACAAACTGACAATAATTCAACAGTCTTGTTTTAGGACAGATCTGATTGGCAAAATTATTTTTATTTGCTAAATGTCAGAATAAATAGCTTTTGTACTCTAAGGTCACTATGCCATTACACAATATCAGAAAGCCCAATGATGGCAAGGTTTTGATTGGAGAAATATATTCACACCTCCTTTCAAGGAAGCTCCTCCAACAAATTGTTTCCTAGTGTGCCATCATTTGAAAGAACCGAGAACCTCCATGAATCTGCTTCATCTTTGGGTATAATTTCCAGATGTCTTGAAGTACCACATTCATCTGTTGACATTATTAAAATTTTATGAAAGTATAACTAGCATGGGAAAATCCAGACACTGTACCTTTTACAAAAGAGATGGATTGTGTGTCCCAGAGATGATCAAAAGACCTTTAACAGAAATATTGCTTTTTTTAGTGTTGTAATGTTTAGCAGCTGTACTTAGAATTTAAAATAAAGAACTCTAATAACATATGCATTCTTATTTGAGTCCTTATTTTGTTACTGTAGTCCAGTTTTGCACATTTACTAAATGGATTGACAGACCTTAAAGCATCTCTAAACATACAGTAGTTGTAGTCTACTCCTGTATATTGACAACAACCTGAAACGCTTTAGAGAAGAACCATAAAATGATAGACTGGTGTTTGTTCCAGGATTAGTGTCCAGGCTAATATTTTGTTTTTCTACTTCTCACCATTTAATATGTGCGCAAACAAATATTTAGGTAAACTAAAAATCTTCCATGTCTATTGTCCTACTTTTTCTAGACCAGAGCAAGGAATGGGCCCAGAGGGCAACATGGGATCTGGACCTCCTCAGCCAAACCCAATAATGCCTGCCAACACCGACACGGGGATGTATTCTCCAAATCGCTTCCCACCACAACAGCCACGGTAAATTTAAAGAACACTTGAGGCGAGACGCTTGGCAGACTTTCTGGCCTCGAACTAGCTATTATTAAGAGCTGATCTTTTTCATGTAAAAGAAAACTTTTGAAACTTAATGCATTAACTTCAAAGTCGTAGATGAGAAATCTATATGTGAAAGAAACATTACACAAATACTTCATTGTTTGATCCTAAAAAAACTTCCCAAGATTCAACTAAAATATACTTTATTAATCTCAAAAAGAAATCAAATATTGTTATAATGCATGTTAAAGGTAAAGATACCTTTAACATGAAATTTCCAATAGTCCTTGAATACAATCAGTATTCTAGATATTGCAGAAAGCTTTTCTCTTTTTGTATTTGAATATGTTGAAGAGAAATGTTGCACACTATTTAAAGGCGTGTCCCAAATTTAACTGAAATTTTACTGAAATCTAAATAGCTAACAAAATAAAACTATGTGGGTGTATTTTGTGTTGAAATCCAGTGTGTAAGTATACGACCAATATCCTCACTTATCAAACTGACAAGGCGTGATGTTTACAGACATGATTCCTATGGAAATCAGTATCCTGGACAAGGAACGCCCCCTACTGGTTCCTACCCAAATCAGCAGCCTGGAATGTACCCACAACAGGTATAATGTCCATCTGCAATACACAATGTCTGACTATTGTCCATGTGATGTAATCAAATAAATGAAAGTACAGTAGCAAAGCTTATTGTAAAAAAAAATATGTCATTATTTGTAGGGTTATAAGCGTCCTGTGGAGGGAGGGTATCCCCCATCAAAACGCCATGAGGCAGAGTACAGCAGTTCTTTCACTGGTGGACAGCAAGGACCGCAGCAGCAGCAACAGGGTGGCACCGCTGCTCCATCATCAGGACAGCAGGAGCCATACAATCAGTACAGCGGCAGCGGGCCCTACCCTGGCCCTGACCGCCGTCCACCTGGCCCCAGCAATCAGTTCCCATTTCCTTTTGGTCGAGAACGGATGCAGGGAGCAACTGGGCCCAATGCTCAGCCTAACATGCCTCCTCAGATGATGCAGTCGGGGCCCGAGGGCCCTCAAGGGGGCATATGGCAGGGACCTCGAGACATGAACTATCAGAATTACCCTAGACAAGGTGGACCTGGGGGGCCAACGCAGGGACCCGGTTACCATGGCATGAACCGCCCTGACGAAATGATGCAATCAGACCAGCGGATGAATCACGATGGCCAGTGGGGGGCCCAGATGGGCCCTCGGCAGCCTCCCTTCGGTCCAGCCGGGCCTGGACAGCCTATGCCTCGTTCAGTCCAGTCCAACTACCAGCCCCCCCAGGGTGTGCAGAACCACATTCCACAGGTGTCGAGTCCCGCCTCCATACCCCGCCCCATGGAGGCTCGGACATCACCGAGCAAATCTCCTTACACACACGGATTGATGAAAATGCAAAAGGCCGGCCCCCCGGTACCTGCATCCCACATTGTGCCCCCTCCAGTGCAGTCGCCTCTAATAAGGCGAGACATGCCTTTTCCTCCGGGTTCGGTTGAAGGAACACTTCCGCTCCTTAAACCACGACGGAGACTCACCATGAAAGATATTGGTATGACGATGTTGAAACACTTTTCTTTAAAGTATTTTTAAAGAATAATTTTATTAAATATACTTCCTCCAAATGTTGTAGGAACTCCGGAAGCCTGGAGAGTCATGATGTCCTTAAAGTCTGGTTTATTGGCTGAAAGTACATGGGCCTTAGACACCATCAATATTCTGCTGTATGATGACAACAGTATAGCAACCTTCGATCTCAACACGGTAAAACTTAACATTTCCTTTACAGTAAGCACGGGTTGGTATGAAATTCATGACTCTTGTGCAGTCAGAAAATTAGATTCCAAGTCTCAGTAACTGATAAAAGAAATAGAGCATAAAGAAATTTCCATAATTTTATCACTATTATCTAAATGTTGCCCTCTACCATTTGTTTGCTCCCATCTCTATTCTTTCTTTCATATTTTTTTTACTCTAACATTCTCCCTTTTAGCCATATCTTTGTTTTTTGCACATATTTAAAGCCTATTTAAAATAAAAAATAACTGAACTTTAGTTGAAAGAAAGTCTGGAAATTCAGAACTTATACCTTAAGTGAAATTACCACAGTTGCACAATATTTATATTTTTTTGTTCAAATATAGCATTTGTGTAAAGTTATTTTATTGCAAAAAATGCAATACTTTGGTTTAACTACTAAAATAGTGTTTAAATTATGGCAGTTATGGCTTTTTAGCACTTAGTGTTTTAATTTCAACGGGTGAGCAAAAATTCCCGTTAAAATTTTGCTGTAGTGACTCTGGTCACACCACCACTTACTCTCACTTTTCATTGAAAAGACTTTAAATCCAATGAAGGGAAAATTGCTGAAGTTTTGAGACTCAAATTTTGAAACTTTCATAAGCTAATTGGCTAAGGTCTACTTAAGGATTGTTTTGTTGAGTATGTGGCTATCTCCGCTAATTTTTCTGGTCCTTGTTTTAAATGCAGTTACCTGGGCTGCTGGAGTTGGTCGTGGAGTATTTCAGGCGCTGCCTGATAGAAATCTTCGGTATTCTTCGGGAGTACGAAGTTGGGGACCCTGGTCAGAGGACTCTGCTCGATCCTGATGCCTTGAAACGAGACCTGGATAACCTGGAAGAAGTGCAACCACGGTTTGAGGACATGGAACAAGAGGAGACAGACGACGAAGAGAAGGAGGAACATGAAATGGAGCGGTCGGTTCCCGTGAAGGAGGAGGAAGACCAAGAGCCATGCTCACAAAGGCGAGATGAGAAGACACAAGAAGAGAGGAGGAGCAAGGGTTCTTCGTCTGAACAGACGGGCTCTGTGCAATCTCTGCCTGCCCATGAGAAACCCAAACAGGCCAGCAAGTTTGACAAATTTCCAGTTAAGGTGGTACGAAAAAGAGACCCGTTTGTGGCTGCCCAGTTAAGTAATCATGGTAAAGTTCAAGAGTTTGACAGCGGGCTACTTCACTGGAGCGCGGGAGGGGGCGACTCAACAGAACACATCCAGACCCTCTTTGAGCCTCGCAAGAACTTCTTAGAGCCACGACAACGGATACCCGTGCCTTCAGCTCTACTGAAGCGTCGGCCCCTGGATGAAGACATACGGGGGAGTTGTTTGCCAACTGAGGAAGACAGAATGAAGCATCACGATGAAGAAGAAAGGCCAAGACAGAGCAGTTTGTTGGAAAAATCAACAGACTCTGAGAAAGCTGGCTTAACAGTTGGCAATGATGAGGAGCAACCGTCTGATTCAGAGACGAAGCTGCCTGAGAAAGGGCCTAAAAGTCACCAAGAGATTAATAGACCCATTCTGGCTTCTGAAAGTATTTTCAACCAACAGGCACAGCAGACTGGCACCATCCTAGAAGATGAGCCTCACAGTAAAGACGAAGGGCCGCTCGTCACTCTGTCTGACTGGCAGGACTCGCTGGCGCGTCGCTGTATTTGTGTCTCAAATATTGTCCGCAGCCTCTCCTTTGTGCCAGGAAATGACCACGAGATGTCCAAACATCCCGGACTGCTGCTCATACTCGGACACCTGATACTGCTCCACCACTGGCACCCTGAGCGCAAGCAGGCACCTCTCACCTACGAGAAGGACGAGGATTCAGATGAGGGAGTGGGCCAGAAGGATGAGTGGTGGTGGGACTGCTTGGAGATCTTGAGAGAGAACACGCTGGTCACTATGGCAAACATTTCAGGTCAACTTGACCTTTCCACCTACCCTGAGAGCATTTGCTTACCCCTGCTGGATGGTCTTCTCCACTGGGCGGTGTGCCCCTCGGCAGAGGCCCAGGACCCCTTCCCAACCCTGGGCCCCCATAGTGCTTTGTCACCTCAGAGACTGGTCCTGGAGACTCTTAGCAAACTGAGCATTCAAGATAACAATGTGGACCTCATCCTGGCGACTCCCCCCTTTAGTCGGTTGGAGAAGCTGTATGGGAACTTGGTGCGGTTAATCGGAGACAGGAAGGTTGCAGTTTGCAGGGAGATGGCTGTCGTCTTACTGGCCAACCTGGCCCAGGGTGACACTACGGCAGCCCGAGCAATCGCTGTCCAAAAGGGCAGTGTGGGCAACTTGCTCGGCTTCCTGGAGGACTCTCTCGCTGCCACCCAGCTACAACAAAGCCAGAGCTCTCTGCTGCACCTACAAGGGATGCCCTTCGAGCCCACCAGCCCAGACATGATGCGGCGAGCTGCCCGGGCTCTGCACGCCTTAGCTAAGGTGGAGGAGAACCACTCGGAGTTTACACTACACGAGTCGCGACTCCTCGACCTTTCTGTGTCTCCCCTAATGAACTCGCTGGTTTCTCACGTTATCTGTGATGTACTCTTTTTGATTGGCCAGTCATGACAGCTGTAGGGAGCTGTGGCTCCACTTGTTTGAGGGGTTTCTTCTCCAGTCCCCCTCCTCCCTGAAAAAAGAAAAAAATCTGGCTTGTGCGTGTAAAACTGGGCAAGGACAGTTCATGTGACTGGCTTTAATTTATAAAAATAAAAAAAAAATCCTTCAGATTCCATTCAGTGTGCCCTTCACAGGCCAACCCTACTTAAGAGAGGGCGATCACGGAGCTGCTGCGGACTGCGTACCAGAGAGATGCCGACAAAGGGACACTGCTCGCAAGCCTGAACGCCAACCGGATGATACAGAACCGAGAGCGCCATTGTTGGGAGACTGTTCTGCACTTGGGGGGGGGAGGGGTGTGGGTGAGAGTTCTTTTTAATAAAGATAAATAAATGATTAAATAAATAAATAGCTGAAAAACAAAAACTGTAACCAAAGTTGCTGTCTCGTTTACAGTGAGTTTGGGAGACAGTGTGCCCTAGCTCTCCCCTTGAGGGGCACAGTGAGTCTGTAACTGAGGTGAAACAGACTGACAAGTGACCTACTGGTTGTAGATGCTGTAGTTGGATCCTCACCAGTCAGCCCGACAGTAGACCGTGCTGTCAATAAACACCTTCACCGGGGAGGCCTGTGCAGTGTGCAGTAGATTGTAGGACATTTTCTGTGCCGTACTGCTCTTTGAGTGTAAGCATTCTGTAAACTATGTTTCACACAGAAGCTGATGAGCTAGAGTTCTGAGGTCATTTTAGTTTGGTGTTGAACAGAAAATGGCTTTCTTCCCCAAAGTATCAAGAACCTACAACACCCTTACCTCCTCTTATCCCTTGATTGTATAAATACCCTTATGAAAAGAAATCACCTCTTAGGACTGGTTTTCAACTTCAGATACAGCTTTGCTGTGGTGTATATATAATGTTGTACATTATACTTCCTTCCTCTCTGTCTGTCTCTGTCTGTGTCACTATTCTCACACTTGCTATCGGTGAGAGACGGAGGCAGACTCTTCGGTTTGCCAGCGACCTCCGGTCCCCTCTGATTAGACCCACTCCTCTGGTCTCCTCCACAGCTCCGTAGTATGGCAGACACGGCTCAAACTTGTTATATCCTGGTACAAACAAGAATAAACTAGATGAAGTACACATTTGACAAATTTTCTCCAGTCATGAATTCTGCATATTTGTATTTCAGACTATGTAGCTAAGACAAACATGTAAATTCCTCCCTTTCCCCTTTTTTGGCTCAAGGAATATCATTTATTCAGTATGAAATCTTTATACTATATGTTCCACGTGGTAAGAATAAATGTACATCAAATCTTCCTAAGCTGTTTCATTGTTTTATTCAATTGAAATTTCACAGGTCTGTACAAAATCTGTTTGACTTTCTAGTCTTTGTTATGCCGTCATGGTTTAGACAAATTTTTATGGCATGCAAAACCTGCTAAACTTAAAGCCCCTGGCTTTAGAAGAGGAGCACTAAAATCTTCAAATTGGAAGAGTTCATTAATTTTGGTAATTTTCATGTACAGCTCCTAGCCAGTAATAGGGTTAAGGTTTTTCAAATAATTACAATAATATAAAAGTGAAATATGAGAGAAGATTTTTTTTCTGTAGCTCAAGCTTTCATCACACTCCAGTGTTTTAAAATGTAGATTCGTTAAAGGTCTGGTTTATGTTCTCACAACTATCATACATTTAAAATAGTGATTTAAAATTTTTTATATTTAAAAAATGTTTGTTTCTTGCCATTCGAATAGGTCCCAAAGCAGAAATACAATGTGTGTGTTAGCAGTAATACAAATTATTTACCATGCAGCAATTAGGAAGTCACTATGACTCTTTGGCGCCTCTTGCTGGAGATAATACTGAACTACACGTTAGCAAATTTCCGAGCTATTTTGGTTTCACAACAACCAAAATAAAATCCCAAAAATATGTAATTATTTAGGCGAGACTCGTTTTGATTAAAAAATAAAATAAAATTAGATTTAGGAAAACTAGCGCTTTCAGAAATCCCTTCGTGTGACTCACAGCCTGATCCTCTTCCGGTTCACGCACAGCGCGTTATTCAGGTGACGCAAACACAAAAAGGGACAACAAAAAAACGCGAGTTTTTTCCTTCTGGTTCCTCTTTCGATTACAGTTAGCCAGATTATTTATATCATTTTCTTTTAAGTCTAGTATTTGAAAGCGATAGAAGAATGACTGAGTGATGGATACTGAGAACGACTCCGTCGAGCGGTTAGTTGTGACACAGCTCTTCGTCTTTTATTTTGAAGTTCTTTTGTGTGCCGGAAGTTACAATGTCTCTGGAAAAGAGGCATCCTGCTGCAGTATGAGGACAAAGATTTATAGCTAAACGACAAACAATTAGAGGTCCTGCATGAATGTCGAAATGGTTGCATTTGTTCCGACCATATGTTTTGGTGGGATAAATAATGAAAACCTATAACTATCTTTTTTGGCGGACACTGTTCAGTCCTCAGTGATGTCTCATAGTAAACATGGGAACGGTGAATGGTTTGTAGCAGTGCGGATGGCTGTCGGAACCGGTTTGTCCACAGTTTGTCCGTTTCATCAATGACTATGGATGTCAAAGCAGTTGTAGAGTTCGCCACAGTTACCAGATGTCTCTCTCTGGTTTTGCAGGTAAGGTTGAAGTAATTTACAGTTAAATGTAGTTGGGTATCTGTCACGCTTAGCCTTAACTGTGTGAACTAATTCGAGGTACAGCGGTCAACAAGCAGTGGCGGAGTTTCCTTAAAGGGCGCCCGGGTGAGGAAGACCCAGAAAGATGGAGCTGCAATCCCTTTTGAGTTCTGAATAACCTCACACAGGTTTTATCAGTGTGACAAAGTTTTCAGTTTGAACTAGATCTAATCTAGTCCAAATTCAATAAAATCTGGGAAGTAGCCTGTCGGGTAAATACCACATCGGCAATGTAAACTACATATGTATAATTTTTTTTAGTGAGTTTAGAGGATTTAAAAATTAGAAAAGGGGTGGGCGTATTGAATGGGCTGCAAAAAAAATAAACGTGTGATACACAACCAACATTTAAACATGCCATCCCCTGACATAACGCCCTGGGTGGTGAACCATGCTTCTCAATCAAAAACTGTCACTGTCTACATGTGATTAGTGTTTGGCTGTACATATGGTAACAAAGTGGATCTGTTGCTCTTCAGGCTGTCCTGAACGCTGCCATCCCTGACCATGAAGCCGATGCCTTCAGGCCCCCTCGGACAGAAGAGCCCTTATACCTGGACCCTGTGGTGGACTGGTTGTTTGGTGGCCTCGCTCACTGGGATGCTGAGCATTTTCTCTTCATTGCAGAGAGAGGATACCTCTACGAGCACAACTTTGCCTTTTTCCCACTTTTCCCCATCGTTTTGCGGGGCCTCGCTGAGACTCTGCTGTGGCCCCTCAGCAATTGGCTCAGTGTGAGGGGCCGGTTGATTCTGGCTGTTGCTCTGGGGAACAGCGCCCTCTTCCTGTTGAGTGTGGTTGCCCTGTATGCCCTCAGCAGAGCGGTTCTTCAGGACAGACGCCTCGCTCTGCTCTCCAGCCTGCTGTACTGCTTTACGCCCGCCAATGTGTTCATGACCGCTGGATACTCAGAGAGCCTGTTTGCTGCTCTCACGTTCGGTGGTCTGTTCCTCCTGGAGAAAGGCTTCACCCTCAGAGCCTGCCTGGCTCTCAGCATTGCCACGGCAGCTCGGTCCAACGGACTGGTTAATATAGGCTTTCTTCTATATCTTCCGTCACTGAATGCCATTTCACAGATTCGTGTGTTTCGGGCAACAACTATAGGGCGCAGTAAAGTCCTGCACTATATCTGGGTCATCCTCCGTCTCCTGGTCACTTCCCTCTTTGGAACTGCAGTCATCGCGCTCCCCTTCTGTGCTTTCCAGTACTACGGCTACAGGACGTTTTGTACGCCGTCCACCTCCCTGGAGCAGATCCATCCAGCTCTTTTGTCCCTGGGGGAGCAGAGGGGCTACCGGGTGCCAGATGAAAACGGTCCGCCGCCACTCTGGTGCATGAGACCCCTCCCTTTGCTTTATTCGCACATTCAGGACGTGTACTGGGATGTGGGCTTCCTCCGTTACTTTGAGCTGAAGCAGATACCAAATTTTATTCTGGCTATGCCCATGGCTACGCTCGCCATTATGGCCGCCTATGCATATTTTCAGGCTAACCCAGAGCTGTGTTTGAGGCTCGGACTTTGGGGGACATTACTGGAGAAACCAACACCGGGCTTCTTTAACCCCAAAGCCTTTGTGTATGTCGTTCACTCAACTGTGCTCCTGGTATTTGGAACCCTGTGCATGCATGTGCAGGTGAGAAAATCGTAACTTCTTGTTACTTTTTGTAATCTGATGGATATTTGTAACGCCAATTCTTTTTAATGGGCTTTTTCAGGTTCTCACCAGATTCATGGCCTCCTCATCTCCTGTGCCATTCTGGATAAGCGCTCACCTCCTCCTCCTCAACGAGCCGCTTCTTCACCGAAGGAAGACCTCCAACCCCAATGTGCAGCTGCAGACTGATCCCAAAAACAGCTTCATGCATACGCCTCAGAACCCCATCCTTGCACTTCTGCCACATTTTAAATCCTGTTCTCCCACCACTCAGTGCATCCTGGGTTATTTCCTCTCGTACTGGATACTGGGCCTTGCTTTGCATTGCAATTTCTTGCCTTGGACTTGATTTAATACAGTAGTGTGAAGACAAAATGGGATATTTCTGTATAGGACTGGCGTGTAAATACACTTATTTATGAGGGTTGCTGGGGCATATCAGTAGAAATCTTTTTAACTTTTTAATATAAAATGATGGTAGTTTGCCTTGGAAAAAATGGACACATAAAAGAAATATTTTTATGAACGTCTGATTAAAAAAAACAAAATCTTTGTAGGACAAAGTTCATATCCCAGTTTGAGATGCTCTGAGATTACAAAAAAAATATCCATATATTTTGTGTTTGATTCGCACTATTGCACATTGTAATATAGAGTGGTTGCATGGTTCTACTTGAGAACATTATTACTGAAACTTGCATCAGAATCCAAAAAATTTCATCTTCCCTCACAGGTACTGCACGTTTAAAGCAAATACTCAACCTTAACGGCTTTTTTAAGAAACTGATGTCAAAAATAAATACTTGGTTAATTTTTCTCAGCTTATATTTATTTTTCTTTGAATTTTAACTTTTCGAGGCACTGATAAAAATCTTTGAAATGTGTTTGTCACAAAATAATATTTACCAAAGGTGGCACTGGCAAGTTGGCTTTGAGGTTATTAAAACATTTGTTACAAATGAGCTTAATATTTGGTCATCCTTGAAGAGTTTAACCTTTAAGATGCATGATAAAGTGACATTTGGAGGCATTTCTCCTGTGATTGAGCTTTTTTTTTTTTTTGCAAATTTCACAACTTGGCTAAATTGATCAATAAAAGCCCTTGTATAAAAAGCCCTTGTTTTCTGCTTTGCTCTTGATAAATTGCCCAAACAGTGATATTGTATTGCCTCAGTTTCCTGTTCTCAGCTCACAAGAGCAGCTGCTCTGGTGTCATCGTCTGTTGCTGCAGCCCATCTGCTTTGAGGATTACAGATGGTATTCTGCATATCTTTGTAAGAAAATTTTATTTGTACAGTACCTTTCAAGATGAAAATCACAAAGTGCTTCAACAAACACAGAATAACTAAAAAATACACAAAGCAAAACAAAATCAGATTTAAAAAGATGTGTTTAGCTGGCCTTCAAAGGAAGTCATAGAGAACTGATGTGAGTCAGAGGAAGGGAGTTCCAGACTTTTAGAGCAACAGAAGAGAAAGCTCTGTCTGCTTGGTAGTGACAAAGTTTTATCTGAGCTTCTGTTGCCTATCTATCACCTCAAACTAGTTTGCCCGTTCGCCTTTAACCTCTAAACTCAAAAAGGCATTTTTATGTACACGACCGTCTCTCACTGGATGTTTCCTCTGTTTTATGCTGTTCTCTGTAAACCTTTGAGAACAGAGGCCTGATGGAGCAGCCAAAGTTTCTGAAATCCTAGAACACATGTTCAAAGTCTCCATTTTGATGGCTGATTTTAACTTCAAGTCGTCTTCACCATGTCTAGATGACGTAAGTGCGTTATTTTGCTGTTATGAGTTTGGCAGCGTTGCATTAAGTAACAACTCTTAGAGCGACAGAGTTGTTCTAAGGCAACAGAACAACTCTTAGGCATTATAGTGCATAATAATGCCACTGTTGAGTATGTAATAAGGTTTTAACTAAGTACAAATCACACTAAACAACTCACATGTATAGTGTGAGCTCCATATTCGGATGTACCATTAAACCTTAAGCTATGCATGTTATTCCCACCACTCTATGCTCAAATGTATTCACAGTAGTCATAAGAAGATTGCATAAATACCAGCTAAGGTATTTAGCGGGCAGAGGGCGGTCCACTACCCCCAGCCATGAGCTGGGACTTTAGGTTCAGGTGACCAGCTCCTAGATTCTTGTTCCAGTTCCACTATAAGGTCAATCTAGCCACCAATATATCATGTGACACTACTGTAGCATGAGTTCTCTGCAACTTCTTGCAGACATCCCAGATGTAAGGATAGTCTCCTAACAAGTTTCTCCACCAAAAAATTAACAATTCAGTCTTCTTTATTCCCTAGAAGAAAAATACAAATATTAGGATTTTTAATGGTGTTCCAACAATTAATATGTTTGACCTGTGAAGGAAATGCACCCACCTCAACTGGCGCTCCAGTATAAGAATTTCTAGGTCCGCTTTCTTGATTTGACGGTCCAAATATGTGATTTCTTTATCCATTTTCTCAATAGTCTTAAGGAGATGATGCCTGTATAACTCTGCTACTGGTAACTAGGAAATAAATTGATGAATATTAATTTTTAACAGCTTTAAATGCAGAATAAACATAAGTCTTTACTGTTAAAAACCCACTGTGTCGAGCCGTGCTGTGGAGGTTGGAGGAACGCCGTCCTGGTAGTGGCCAGCCTTTCTCTGTCAAAGGACAACAATGTACGAGTTGTAAAAGAATCTACAGATGGTAGTAACTAGAGAGAATACTAGTATCTACTTCAGTATGAATCTCAGCTTCCTTCTTGGTGGCAGCATACAGAACGTCATCCTCCTGTGATGTGAGGAAGAAATCATGTTTCAGTAACCTTTAACCTCATGAAGTAAAAGCAGAGTTTAGTGTACTTACGACTGCAGGCTCTTCCCCTGTTGCAGTGGCTGAAGGCTCAACAACGTAAACACCACCTGTAACTGTTGGGAAGAGGAAGGTGGATGAATAACCACATTTAACTGCATGTATGTGGTTGTGTAGTCTTACCTCTGACATAGGTACCCGAGTCTTGGTTGGCCCCCGGTTCAGGTGAGCTGTCTGCAGAGATGCCTTCAGAAACGGGTCTGGGGGAGCTTTGGGTGATGGCCAGCCCCTCCGCCTCCGTCAGGGGTGGGATTAGTAGCTCACTGTCGATATTTCGGGCCGCAGCCCGTTTTCTGTTAGCTGAATACAGCTCAGAGTGAATCGTTTTAAAAAATTATACGGGTATCTGCAAATTACGATTATGTTATTAATCAATTATTCTATCATTTATTATGATGTATTAGAAATACATTAAACAATGCTAATAAGAAAATAATTCAATTACTTTTTAGGATAAGAAGATAATTTTATAGCCTAAACTGCAATAACAGCATTCCTTTAGTATACACTTGATCATTTGTAGAAAAAGATGCATCTGAAGCTAAAAATTAATCTATTGATTATTTTTTGATAATCTATTAATAATTTTCTGATAACTGGACAGCACAAGATACAGGCTGAATTACTTAACTGAGTATGTTCTTTCAGCAAATGACCCTTTTTAAGTTTGTGTGCTTCAGTTAACAATTAACTATTATAGTTGATAATTAATTCAGTAAATGATTAATCATGATTAATTCAATTAATGGTTTCATACTTCTTTGCAAACGAACTATTTTTTTTAAGTCTTGCTTCATGCTGAGATCAAACAACACACAGATGGACTCTAATAATTAGCAGACCTCTGAGGGTCATCTGTTGCACTGGATTTTATTAAAGGAAATTGAGAATAGAAATTCACACAGCACTTTGGAGATTTTTATTTATAAAACATTTTTGAAAACCCTCAATCATTTTTCTTTCATTTCACAATCCCAATAAAATACACTGAGGAAATGCTACTTCTGCAAGTCACTGTATATTAAGTATTATAATGAGGGGGGGAAATAAATCTATTTTTTATGTTGAATGAACCACTGAGTTATTGCCACAGGTATTCATGTCTTACCTTTCTGAACCATATTTTTATACTTCATTTTCAGTTGCATCCAAGTCCGTCTTTCCCCTGAGTTACACCTAAATGAAAACCAAATTTTATCCAACACACCACCTTTTTCTCCCTTATCTACCAAAATCTTTTTAACACAGATAAATGGCGTGGCGCATTCATACTCACGGATTGACTCGTGCAGCAATGCTCGTCCATGCAGCCTGTCTCGCTTTAGCTTCTGCTGCCTTGTTGCCCTTTCTACTAAATATGTGAGCATGCTCTTCATAAGCCTGAAGGAGGACCCGCTGCTCTAGCGGCGTGAAATAACTCGATCTCTTTTTGGAGCTGCTGGCGTGTTCACTGAAAGCATCCGCGTGAAGGCTTTGAATGGCGCTGGCGCACGCGCCTGCTTCCAGCTGAACCAACTCCGAGTCCACTGAACTCATGGAAATCTGCGGTTCTGATACCGAAAAGCCTGGGTTTCTCCACTCGGAGTAAGTTAACTCAAAATTCACAGGCCGACCCAGAGTTTGTTGAATTTTTCCATTCTCCTGTTGTCCTTAAAATTGAACGTAGCGCGTTCGTCATTTTTACGTTCTCGCCGCCATAGATATAGAAGAGTAGACGCTCACTTTATGTCGTGAGCGGAAGGTTCTGGATAGGCAGGAAAATGCATGGTCTCATTTTGTTTTGTTTTTTTGAAAGAAAATGGAGGGAATAATCGAGCCGAAATGAACAGTCTGAAAATCTAAATGTGATAGAAAAAATATCTTCCATAACTTCCATGAATTTTATTGGTATTATATGTGAAATAAAAACCTAAATAGCTACTAAAGAAGATGGAGAGGAGGAGAAAGAATACATTTTTCCTACTTACAAACAGAGGATTGTAGTGCATTTATGTTTACTTGCATATTCCTACATAAAACCCAGTCACTTAACCAGTAAACATTCCACCTGGACATATTTAAACCTGATTAAATACAATTGTTTAGTTCAGCCTTTGTTGAGAAGTCCTGTTTACAGTTTACCGGGACATGGCAAACTTGTGGAAAGAGTGATTTAGTGTAATGCAAGCAAAAATCAAACCTTCGTCAAATAAATAAAAAAAACCCATCACCCTCATACTGAAACATAGTAGTGGTGGTGGCAGCATCATGCTCTTCACCAGCAGGGCCTATGGATAGGTGCATGCATGCATGCACCTTGCATGCATGCAAGTTCTGCAAGAAAGCCTTTTACAGGCTGCAAAAATAAACTGGGCCAGATGGGCCATCTTGCAGCAGGATAACCCTAACCATACAGGCAGAGCTACAAGGAAATGGTTTTCTGGTTTTTACTTGTAAAGACAAAACATTCAACTTTATGTTTCCTTCCACTTTACAAATACGCGCTTCATCAGAAAAAGTCTTGTACAGTCACCCAGCTTTAATAATGTAGCCCTTTCCAACCACTATATGGATATGCCACTCAAAATATGGCGGCAACGTTATCGTACAAACCTGACGCTCATGCTGCGTCTACGTTCCGACGTCTATGCTCACTATGACGCACGTCGGCTGGTAGTAAAGGAAAAAGGAGAACCAGTCCAGTTAACCTGACCTACCGTCTCTGTCTACATAAAATTTTCGTTTGCTTTACAAAATGTTTCGCCAATATTTATACACGGATTTAATTTAACAACCAAACATGTCGGTTTGTTCGTCGTCAGCCCGTGAATACATTCAGCCGGTAAAACTGACCTACGAAGAAGAATGCCTCTGTTGCTACGCTAGCTAGCTAGACTTAGCTTCAGGATGGACAGCTGAGTGCTATCAGGAGTAACAAATAAATGTCCTGTAAATGAATTTTGTGCGTACCGTCTCCTGAGTGTAAAGGAGGGGTCTGGGTGCCTTTTTTGCTACCTCCGAACCGCGTAGACGATGAAGAACTGCGAGTACCAGCAGATCGACCCACGGGCGCTCTCCGTTTCGCCACTGTCGGCTCAAAACCCCGCCGAGAAGAAGGTGCAGCGCCCGCGGAGGAAATGGGAAGCTTTCCCGGGGAAAAACAGGTTTTTCTGCGACGGACGGCTCATCCTGGCCAGACAGAACGGCGTCCTTCCTCTAACGCTGGGCCTTATTGTTGTCACTAGTGGCCTTTTCTTTGCTTTCGAGTGAGTAACTTGCAGACTGCTCTGCGAGCATAAGTAAAACACAAGTTGTTTTTTTTTTTTGTTTTTTTTTAGTCTTATTGTAATGAAACTTGTTTTATTTCCAACAGTTGCCCCTTCCTGGTGGAGCATCTGACCGTCTGTATACCTGTGATAGGAGGGGTGCTCTTCTTGTTTGTGGTCGCCTCCCTGCTTAGAACCAGCTTTACAGATCCAGGCATTTTACCCAGAGCCACGGCAGACGAAGCTGCAGACATAGAGAGGCAGATAGGTAAGACCCCCGCTTGAACACAGTGGGGCAGACGGAGCAAAACAGCTTTGCCATATGGAGGACACGTTTGTTGAGGAAACACAGACCAAGACCTAAGCAGCTTACTGCACTGTGTCATGGCAGGAGGAGCTCATAACTACACACACTTTGATCTGATCGTGCGTAGGACAGGTGGTGTTAAAAATGTCACATCTTTTATTCACAGATACCTCAGGATCCTCAACATATCGCCCGCCTCCTCGAACCAAGGAGATCCTCATCAACCAGCAGGTGGTGAAGCTCAAGTACTGCTTCACTTGCAAGATGTTCCGGCCTCCACGGACCTCCCACTGCAGTCTGTGTGACAACTGTGTTGGTGAGAATAGTTTTGGAGGATCACCACTTATTCTTTTGCTTTTTCTTAAAACTAAACAAACTCACTTGTTGCCTAAAGTCTTAGGCCATTATTGAAAAGTTTGGTACGGCCTATATGTTTTCAGCAGAATGAAATCAGTTTTATCACACTCATTAAATCCAAGTCATCCCTGTTGCTGTTAATTATTTGCTTTGAAGAGAACTGGTGTTCAGGTCACTTCCCTAACAGTGTAGGGAAATTTTAGCTGTGTATTTCGCAAACTGATTTTTAAAAATTTTTTTTTAATGTGACCGAGTAACAGGAAGTGACTGTGTCCTATGTTGTGTACAGCAAAACCCCACCGCCCCTGCTCATCACAAGACTCGAGTCTTAACTGCTGTCACTTTCCTTCCTACTGGATGCTATCAGTGACCATCTAGTGATTAGTGATTCACTTATGGATTATTTTGTTGCTGGATTTCAGTTTTCTGATTTGCAAAGTTATGGGTTCAAAACTCTGATTTTTCTTGTAAACTGTAAGCTACAAAAAGCAACATTAATTTTTCTATCTGGATGAATTGAAAATATAAGCGTGTTCACAATAACTTCTTTGTAAAATAAAAAAGATTTTCCTCAAAAACAGGAGCCTATTATAGAGCTCTCTTTGTATTAGTGTGATAAATCAGAAGCTAGTCCAAATTTTTCCAGAAGATCAGTTTTTCTTCTTTTTGTGTTGCATTGTTAAATCACTCATCTATACAGAACAACTCTTCTTTGATCAATGATTAATTGGTGACATGGCACTGCATATGTGAGAGAGGCGAGTCCGTTACACAGCTCTACAGTCAGATAAGAGTTTACTATTTAAAGCAAAGAAAACAAACTTACAAAGTCTTAGATTTGTATGAGCAACGATAATGGTAAACAGCACCCTCTATTGGGCACAGGTAGAGGGTCCATAATTAATATGGACCATTACATTCACTGAGATTTCCAAAACAGCCGACTTCCCCAAAACCATTATTTCTTCTTATGAAGATATGATGGTTCTTAACAAGATAAAATAGAGAAACTTTCCTGTAATATATTCATCTTCATTGCAATGTATTGGTGGCTTAAATGATCAGTTGGAATGCTTCTGTGGAAAATAGTTTCCTTTTAGGTGTTTGTTCTGCATTTCGTAATTTTTGTGATTTCTTTGGTACCTTACTGATACTGAAAACATGAGTCTTCTTTCCTCAGTAACAACTTCCACACTAAAAAAAAGTCATAATTAGCATGTTTTCCAGATGATGGTTCATTAAAACGTTTTACTTCCCAGCGTTTTCCTTTTTTTTTGTTGATCTCTATACAAGCTACTGTCATGCTGCCGATATCTGACATATTTTCCATTTTTCTGTTCCTTCAGAGCGATTTGATCACCACTGTCCATGGGTGGGGAACTGTGTCGGGAAACGCAACTACCGCTATTTCTACAGCTTCATCATCTCTCTGTCTTTCCTGACATCTTTTATATTCGGCTGCGTCATCACACATATCACCCTCCGTAAGTGGCTGCATCACTTAAAAGGAGATGGATCATTTGTCATGAGCCAAGATAAGTTTTCAGATATTTTTTTTCTTTTCTTTACAGGTTCTCAAGCAGGGAGAGGCATTGTTCAAGCCATTCAGGAGAGTCCTGCAAGATATCCTTTGTATAGTCTTTGTTTTTTATTTTAAAATGTTACTGGGCTGAGTCAGATCTGACTAAATCTGGTGCCAATTTGGCATTTACTACAGCACTTTATGCTGCACTCACATTTTAGAAGCAGCCTGCCCAGCAAAAGTGCTTTTAAACTTAAAAGCCATAAAACAGAATATTTGCTGTTTTATGGCTGTTTGAGATGATTTTAGTGGAAAAGAATATATATTTTCAGATAATTAAGATTCAGTTTTGATTATTTGACCTACTGCAAGTAGGAGTGAGTTTGTGTTAGTCTGCTTTTCTTTTCAATGTGAGTATTTATCTAATTAAAGAATAACATTAACATTAGAATATTATTTAACTTTTTTATTCCAGTAATTCAATTCAGAAAGTGAATCCCATATATCGTCCTAATATATGTTCCTGAAATGAACTTTTTAATGACATTCTTATTTATTAACATTAATCTGTGTAAAAGCTGATGAGCTGCTTTGATCAAAGTCTTATCCCAGCTTATGTAGTGATAAGTGTGATATCTAATACTCACCCTTTGTGACTTTTGCCATGTATGTTGATATTTTGCCTTGACTCTTCCCTGTGCACTGTGGTGGAATTGGTGATTTGCTTTTTCTCCATCTGGTCTATTTTGGGCCTCTCAGGCTTCCACACCTACTTACTAGCCTCCAATCTCACCACGAATGAAGACGTGAGTATTTCGTGTCTAAAATGACGGCACTGGGCTGGGGTTGGTGTTTATTACTTCTGTCATGAGCTGCCTGCTGATCGGTGTGCTGATCAACAGATCAAGGGGTCGTGGTCGGGTAAACGGGGAGCGGAGGAGTCTGGAAACCCCTACACTTATAGCAACATCATAACCAACTGCTGTGTTACATTATGCGGCCCAATGCCTCCCAGGTGCGTAATTATTCGTCACGTTTTCAGTCCCTCTTCTTGTTCGAACCACGCATCACGGTGTGCTTTGTTTCCAGCCTGATTGATCGAAGAGGGTTCCTCCCTCCTGATGAGGCGATCCCCGCCGCTGCGGCCTCAGAGATGGAGCTGCCTCCCTTCACGCCCAAGAGCGATGCGAACATGGTATGATGAAAGCGCTTGTGGTCCCTCCCTGGCCCTGAATGCCCCCATGTTGCTGTGTGGTTGTTAGCCCCTCCCACCCTGTGTGTCCCCCTCCGTCAGCTTCCAGACCTGCAACTTCAGTCCTTCGATTAGCGTCAACCACCAGCAGTTACATTTCTGCTACCGTTGTTAAGAACTTTGCACCATGATTGTGTTTATGTGTAAGAGATATATATTTTTTTTTCCTTTCTGTTATTGAAAAATGAGCGTCTCAGCAAAACTTCACCAGAGTTCGGTTGAAATAACTCTGATCGCATCAGGTTCAAGTTTTCAAAGTAGAGGTGATCGGATTAGTGCAGCTGGATGTGAGCAGAGAACTTTTTAGTTTGACTTTTTACAACTGAGACTGAAATCATTTAATATTAAAGTTGAGCTGGTCGATTGTCAGACTACAGCAACTATGTTAACTGGACAGTAAATGCCTTATTTCTCTCTAAGTTTTTTTTATTTATTTGCCTTAATGAACATGTTTCTCTGCCATGCTCCATGTTATTAAACTACTGATTTTATTTTTGCATGTTTTGATAGGAATATTCTACCAGTTTTCATTATCAGGGCCTTTAAGTGGACATCTGTTGGGTTATCAGCACTTTATTAGGAATCATTACTCATATGCCTGAAGTACATTTCTCTCGGAGTATTTTCAGCATAACAAATGTTTTATTATTTGCTTTGTCCATTGCTTTATTTTTTTGGTCATGTTCATAAAAATGAGTTTTTATTTGTTAAATAAATGTTATTTTTGTATTTTGAGTTTTGGTCTGCTTTGAGTTTAGTCTTGTTTTTGAACATTTTACATTTGAAGCTGTTTTTAACCTTTCATCAGGAGTCTGCTCTCCAAAACCGATTCAGATACACATTTATATGGCTTTTACTTAGAGTTATGGTAAAAAAGAAAGTACACCCCTTTCAAATTGCTGTTTTTCTGTATGTTGTACAGTTTGAATCAGAAGTTTCCATACACTCATTATTAGCTTACATTTCTTATTGTTTGTAGGATTTCTAATAAGTGTCAATATGTTGAATCGTCACATCATTCAACGTAATGTTGTCCAAAATTCCAATTGCAATGAACTGCTTAGATATAATATTTGGTTGCATATTATATCTCAGGCTCTGCTTGCATTTATTACCATTTAGAGATTCTTTAGATGCCCTTTCTGTCCTTGCCTGATCTAGATCTTATTTCAATGCTCGAAATGACAGATGATTGAGGAAATAATATTTACAATGTCAGATGTTCTTTATTTTTTTACCCCTTCTTCAAATTATGCCCTGATGTTCCCCAGAGAGGAATAATTTGTTACTCCAAAGACGATTAAAACTACACACACAGACTCAGATCTGTACTTACACCCCCACTGATTTGTAGATAAATGTCTGTTTGCAGACACCAGGGTAAGAACAAACCTTTTGACTGGGCCAGTTATCAGAAAGGGCAAAGTTCATATAAATTGTTTTCCTGGCACTGAAGCACAGTTTTTCAGTGCGGCTCAAAATGGAGCCATTTTAAACTTGATGTTAGCCTGTCTTATTTACTCTAAAACCAATTTTCATTTGTGTTTGAGCTTATTATGTTACTCCACCCAATTACTCAACTCATTAGCTTGAAAGCGTCATCTCAACTCATCGTTTTTGTCTTGTGTAAACTTTGAAAATTCTCCTGAAGACTTTTCAAATCCTCCATGTGGGCAGCTGCTGAATATTGGAAGGTATCAGTTTTGGAGCAGAGTCTCCTTGTTTCGTCAACATCTCAATCTATCATGATGTTATTCTGTGGGGGAGAGTTTGGGCCACATGGTTGAACTCTGGACACAGTGATCCTAAACACACCAAAACTATTTTAGCAATGTATAAAGCATGGCAACATAAAACTTAGAAAATGTATTAACAGCCCCTAAAGGCTGGATCTGTGGCAGAAAACATTTTAATAAGACTGTCCAACTCTAAAGTCTATTTAAGTACAATGCCGTTACATGTATAAATTTAGAAAAACAAATTAGCATTAAATTTAAACTTACTTTAAGATTTGTGTTTTGAAAGCTGCATCGTTCCTCTAGAAAAAGAATATTAAAAACCCCAAAGCAAAGTGAATTTCATTCAAATGAGTGTATGTAAGCTTCTGACTTGAACTCAACATTTTAGGGTTATTTGGGCATACGTATTTTTCACAAACTTTTCTATTGTGCCTTCCTTCATCTTACGATTAATAATGACAGTGCATTCTGTAATTTCATACATGAAATTTACACAAAATGTGTTTTAGGATCTGGTGAACACTTGAAGTGACGGAGGGTGTACTTTCTTTTTTTTTTTACCATGACTGTAACTGTGTAACACATGACAAGTCTCACCCTCTGTGTTGTGTACTGTATCCGTTCCACCCTGCCAGGAGGAGAACTGTCAGGAATTTTCTTTGTCCTGCACAGCCTGAAGGTAGACAGAGCTGCAGGTAGACAGTTGATGGTAAGAGTAGGGCGTCGATGTCGAGCCAACCCCAGCATCTCACCACTTTCCATTTACTGCGTCAGCTCCTCTGTACCTGCTTACCTTCTGCACTACTAACTGTGCCAGATGCAGCCTGTGCAGATTTTGTGATGGATGTCTGATGATGGTGTGGATCACTCATGGTTGTCTAAATGTGGGTTTGCATGCTTCATCACAGCCAACGATGTTTGCCGTCATTAACGTTTGCTCACTCACTCACTCGCTGCAGGATCAACCTTGCTCTTACGGCTGATGATCTAGTCAATTGAAACTCTCCCTTGGGCATGTACGACCACGTCTACTCTTCAAACCGGAATCACCGGCTCAATCGGCTTATCGGCACAAACCATGTCTCTAGCAACGTTTTCTAAAATGCAACAAAACTTAAAGCTGTATGTACATGTAGTTTGAATCATACCTTGTAAGGAAAATGTATTTTTTTGGCTGCTTCACTAATCAGCTTGTTTAATTCTTTTCCCAATATATGAACAAAGACATGGCAACAAAACACGTCGATCGATCCGAGATGCGCTCAGATCCATTTTCTGTCCTGCTTATGTAGCTTTTTCTCTTCCAGAGCTCAGATGTAGGTCGCTTTTTTTCATGGATCTTGTTGAGTTTTGCACTCTTGAGTTGAAGGTTTCATTACTGTTTAGGTTTAGAGCTTTGTAATTTTTCAAACGAAATTACTCTGTAGTCCAATGAATATTCTCACTTTATTCACAAGCTTTCTGTAAGATCTTAAAAAAAACAAAAAACAAAAAAAAAAAACTCTTAAATTTGATAATCTTAACTTTAGGTATCTCAAGCTTTTGCATGTGCAATAAATTAGAAATTGTAGAACAATTTATTATTTTGGTAATTAAACTTTAAAACATCTACCTCACATGTGGATTTATTACTAATGATGATTGTTGCTTACAGCCAATGAAAACCCTAAATATTAGTCATCAAAACATTATATCACATATGACCAATAAAAAGACGAATCAATTTTTGATGTAGAAATATTATGTTCACAATCCCAATGAAGGCTGCTGTTTTGATAGTCGTCCAGCACGCGTTGACACCCTCCACCAGGAGTGTAAGCGACAAAATGTCTTTGAGGAAGAAGTCGGTTGTTCACAGATCTCTGCATCAAAGCATAGTAATGGGAAGTTGAATGGAAGAAAAAAGTTTGGTAGACACATCTGCACAAGCAAATCTCACAAAAGAGTTTGATGTTGTTCAGGGAGGCACTTATGGAAAACTTTAAACAGCTATAAGCCACAATCATCTACACTAACAGAAAAAAAGCCTTTAAAAATATAGCTGTACAATAGATTTATATTTTTATACATAACTTAGTTTCACTCTTTGAATTTAATTACTGAAATAAATTAAGTTTGGTTTAATTTACTGAGAGGCATCCACCCATTAAACTAATTTATTGTGTGTTTTTGTTACACTATTCACTACAAGCTCAAACGCGTTTCAATGTCTTCCAATCACCACCGGTGAATCTCCTTTCTATGTTTCAGATCTCATTCAAATGTTTCAGAAACAGTGGTACTTGTTATACAGTACGTTCTGTCCTTCTGTTTCAGAGATATTTTGGAAGCCTAACATTAAATTTGCCTAAAGCCTCTTCAAGACGTTGGTCGGAAGAAACTGAAACAAAAATAGTTTCTTTGTATTTCTGCCTAAGTCCAGCAGAAATACAATGTAACTTCTTAAATAGTTACATTGAAACTGATTTAAGATAAAGATTTCTGCAGTTTAGATAACTTTCCAATTATCTGGGATCATGGTTTGTGCATGGTTGCCCTCTAATGTCACTCCATACTTTCAATTCACTTCCTCCATTGCTTCTTCATGTGCATCCTTTTGCAGTCTTGCTGCAAGGCTTTGTCTCATTGCTCTCACTGTGAAAGCGGTTTCCAAATTAATTAATCCTGCTTGATTCGAACTCTTGACATCACAATTTTCCTGTTCAAAGTCTGCCTTTGTTCTTGATTTGCCTGTTTATTTTTCTCCACGCAGTGCACTCAGAGCACGAAGGACGTGCTGGAGAGGATGCTCCACTCCTCTGACTTTCATGGCTTGTGCCCTTCAGGGAACCCCAAGACCTCGCCTCTGGTCCAGGAGGTTTCCAGCACCCCAGCAACCGCAGAGGCCTCCCTCTCCTCCGGCTGCTCACGGCAGCTCGCCCGCCAGGCTGTGGTTGACCCCTGCCCCCTGTTGTCCCCTGTTGCTTTCAGTAAAAGCAACAGGAGAGACTCGCTGCACTCGATCAACCCGGCCTTCCGCCTGGCTTCTCCCTCACCCACGATAAGCCACAGCGCGCTGGTTCTGGGCGACGGGCCTGACATTGGTTTCATCCCGGAACACTAAGGGCGCTTTGGTCACCATCAGAGCAGACATGGAGTCATGGCGGGGATTATGTGCTCCTCAGGCTGCACACATTGCTGCTGTTTATCGTCAGGCAGTGGTTTTGGACACAAAGACACTTAGTCAGAGACTTGGTGCATGTTGGAATTTGGTGTCGCAAAAATGTCCTTGTGAGGGGTTACTGTTAATTTAAGTCACTAGTGTCCAGTTGTACACATCCTTCAAAATGGAGGGGAATCTTAGTAACACTTGAGAGCACAATATAGAGATATATTTTCACATCTTTTTTAGGATGCTCGAAATGTCCCAGCACTCCTTCTGCTGAACCTCAGTGTTTGAGTTCTAATATGATATGCAAACATGGGCAAGGCTTTTGAGTTTGGATGTTTTGTGTATAAGAAGCCAGAAGCAAATATTGGACTTTGCTCAGTTTTCCAGAGAGTGTACCATTTTAACAACAAAAAGCCTCATGCATCGTCATCTACATTGTCCCGTCTATGTTTGAAGGATTGGTTATAAATTGACAATGATTGCATACTTGTTGAAATTTTGCAAATCCTTTTGCAAAAAACAAAAGATTTTGGTAGACTCCAAGTTACTTCTGTGAGATCACGCAAACGTTTTGTGAGATCCTGGTTGCTTTGGCTATGTACTGCCACGGTTTTGGAACATCTCCACCTGCTCTTTCGAGATCCCAAGTTACTTTGGTGAGATCGCGTTGAAGATTGGCAAGATCCTGAGTTACTTTTTGGAGCTTTTGCAAATGTTTTGTGAGTTCCTGTAAGAGATTTTTGAGATTCAGTTTAATTTATGCAAAACTCCATAAATGTTCCATGGGATCTTAAGTTACTTTGCAAGATCTTTCTAAAAATGCATGATCATGAGTTGCTTTTGTCAGACCCTGAGTTACATTTGTAAGATCATACAAAACTTTCATGAGACCCCAAGTTACTCTCATGACACCTTGTAAAACCTTTCGCAAGATCCCACAGTCATTTTGGGAAATGTTACAAATGTTTGTGGGGATTCTGGGATACTTTTTTGAGGTCATATTAAATGCAAGGTCCTAAGTTACTTTTGTAAGACCAAAATTAATTTTACGAAATCCCAGAAAGACTAACCACATCCTCAAATTATTTTTGCAGGATTCTCATGTATGTTTGCAAGACGTGTTTGGGGAGACTGCTGAAGCTTTGCTAGATTGTTAATTACTTTTAGAAAAATGTGAACAAATTGCATCAACAACTATGATGACGATTATAATTATAACAATTATGATTTTAATTGTTTATAACTCATGTAATTTAATTTAATGTAATCTCGTTAATCTGAGGTTTTCAAAACGAGAGAAATAGCAAGCGCTGGAGAAAATTATATGTTTAATTGTGAGTAATCCACTGATCGATGTGGACAAAATATTACTTAAACTGAACTTAATATTACTCAAATATTACTTATTACTTAAGATATTACTTAAACATCACTTGTGCAATAATTATAAACCTTTACTGCTACTGTCATAAAAAAAACAATAACAATACATCATTTTTTGGGGGGACATCCATACAATTTCTTTTAAACTTTTCTTTTGCATCGTAAAACATTTGTAGGATTTCATAAAATGTAACTCAGGTTGTTGCTAAAGTTTCCTTTAAAAGCTACATTTTATCTTTTTTTTTTTTTTTCTTTCTTTCTCCGCTGTCCTTGGGCTCAGTACATAAAGAAGCTAAAGCTGGAAAATGATGTTAAAATTACATAGTTTGTTCAGATGTCCCATGTGGAACAGGATGAAATTTTTTAGTAATTCTTTGTGTCTAAAAATTTAACGTGAAAACACATTTTTTGAGTCATGTTAGCAATTTTTTTTTTTTTTTTGGAACTAATTCGGAAGTATTTGTTGCTGACATGATGTTTAGTGTTTTCTGTGTTTTTATCGGTTTGCCTGCAGCACATATCCGATGTTTTCAACACAAAACCTGAAACTATCAACTTATTAGACAGCAAACGGCACGAGGTGGAATGCACCACTAGGGGGCAGGATGTGAACAGCAAATTCACCTCAATCTTTATTTAGTAATGTGGACATCAATAGGGCAGATGCCCTTTTCACTTTATTTATTTATATATTCTTTTTGTATTTGAGCTTTCAACATGTTGATATGTTGTGAGTTTGTGAGGATTCACTTTGGCGTAGCTCATGAATCAGTCTGCAGCGAAGCCTGTAGGTTGCGTAGACGGTTACAAGCAGTGCTTGTATGAACAAACTTGTTTGTATTTTGCAGTGTAGCAGTACAACTGTATCATATGACCAATAAACATCCATGTTTGTTGAAGGTTTATTCATTTCTAAAAAAAATAAATAAAAAAAAAATGCTCCCAGTTACAAACAGTGATCAAAACAAATGGACAAAACTCGAGCAGGAGGAAAGCAGGTATCGTGCAGAGTTCTTTTTTTTTTTTTTTTTTAATGACAGATGCCTTGTGGAAATGACGAGAAGGAGCATGTTGTCCACATGTGCTCAGAAAGGCCAGCTAGAAAAAGTTTAAGTGTTTCTGTCAGATGTGGACAGTGTGAAGCACTAAATGCTTGACACAGATCCAAAGACCGGTAATACATTTGACCTAGAAAGTCCAAGAATATCAAGTCATGATGTGCAGGAATACAAAGATGCATCCACCTGCTCCAAAGGAGGGATGCTGGAATGCAGGATGCCAGGATGAGTTATTTCTCTTTGCACTTTCTTCCTTGCCGAGCCAGTTGTATTTATTAAGCTGCTGTTTACGTGCAGGCATTTTAATAAAACCTATTTGCACTCATAGGGCTTATGGAGCAGAGACGCAGGAAGAACAGAAAGAAACAGATGTGTTTCGCTCTAAATGACGTCTCACATTTGGATGGAGATAAAAGGTACCACTCTCAAGGTACTCTCTCAACATATTTCAGTCTGCTTTGAGACATGATAAGAATAATGGATTTTTTTTTCTATTTCTCTGAACACATTAAATCATTTAACTTCAAAGAACTCAAGCATGTCAGCATGACAACCTGTGTATTTCAAGCAAACAAAACACAGATGGTCAAACCTTTGGCTCAACATCTTGTCGAAAGAATAAAAGCCAAAGCGTCACAACCTCAGCAGATGTGTCGAATCTTAAACGGAACCAGTCGTCGCACAAGGGACCTCAGTTATGGTTTTAAAGGGGATGAGAAAAAGATGAGCGTAAGGATTGTGTTTTACAAGGACAGAGACCCGTTAGAAGGGCTTTCGAAGCGGGTTGATCTGAAAGCAGTCTTGACTCAAAGATGGCCAGTTCTTATTGGCTCCTGCAGACTATTTTTTAAGAAAGAAAAGAAGAAATGAATAAGCCCATTTGAGCACATTTATGGAATTGAAACATTGTTTTATGGAGAATCCCTGATGACACACCATCTGTTCCAAAGAAAGAGGAAAAATGACATTGGGGTGTGAACATGATGTAAGACAAAAATCTGTCTTTCTAAGCCAATTTTCAAAAATGTAAACATGACCACATAACTACAGCGAGAGCATTTCATAAAAGTATTTAAAGCAACTGGAGCTTTTAGCAACATTTCTGAACACACACTTGAGTTTATCTTGCTGCCACAGAAGATAGCAAATCTTCAAAGTGAATTCAGGTATTTAGTGGTTATCAGGACTCCATTGTGAGAGTTAGTTGCTGGCTACATGATAATGTTTGAAGGCATGCAAAAAAAAAAACAACAAGAAAAAACCCCAAAACAAAACAAAAAGGAAGAAAAAAAAACAAAAATAGTTTTCTGTCTTTTCATCAAATGTAAATAGTTGGGTGGTTACTACTGGAAAGCCCTGCGCTTACGCTACATGAGGTTAAGACTGCACTGTAAAAAGAAAGTCAGTAAATTTCACGGTAAAAAATGGTAAAATACCGACAGTTTCTGACCGTAATATCCAAAACATTGTATTACTGTAGAAAATACATGGAGTTACTGTAAGTCAACACTGCAAAAAAAAAAGAAAAATGGCAAAAAAATGGTAAAATACCAACAGTTTTTTAACGGTTGGATTATGGCAACACCAGCTGCCTGCATTTCACCGTAAAACTAAAAACAAATTTTACCCGTAATTGTTTGTACGGTGGAATTTTGGCAACCCCAGCTGCCGGCGTTTTACTGTAAAATCTACGCTTTTTTTTTTACAGTGTGATTATTTTTGTGATAATTGCTTCAGGTGGTTTTTGCTGTAAAGCAAAGTAAATTTGTAGAAAAGCTGTTAAACATGGTCTGTGGTACTGGCTTGTTTTCCTCTAAAGGCCCAAGAAACTTTGTCTGGAGATTTTAAAGACAGATCCTAAAGACTCTAGCAATAAACTAAAAATGGGTCATCATTGTGTATTTCAGCAGATTAGTGATGTGAAGCAAAATAACCCAGAAATGGACGATCAGACACTCGCTCACACTGTCTTCACGATAATATCTGTCCTGTGGAGAACCAGAAGAGATCATGTGACATGAACCAGGACTCTGGACAGCGTTTTATGTAGAATGATTAAAGACCATTATCTCTGTATGCCCCAGCTTTGTGAAATATTTTCAGAGATGGATGTTCTGTTGGCAAAAGATGTTTGTTCCAAGCATTGGAAATATTAAGATTTCATGGTGAAATATATTTCTGGAAAAGTGATGTTTTTCGTAAAATGTACTCAAATCATAGGCTGGATTTTTCTGATATTTTATTGTGAGATCTTGCTGTCGCAGTAAAAGATCAGGACTTCGGCACCTGGGCAGCAGGGGAAAGCCACCTCTTTGACTGAATGCTAACACCTTACAGCTCCTCAAAGAAGTAACACACCATCCCTTCGCCACTGGCTTCCATCCACTACATGCATGACTCATTGCACCTCTTTCGTCTTACCCCAGGCCTGTTGGACTCTGCTGTCATGTGTGCAGCCGTGTGTCACAACCTCACAAGCCTTTTTCTCATGGCTCTCTGGTCTGAGCCGAGCCGAGCAGAAGTGAAGTGAAGCTCTTCACTGAACCAAACAGGTGACTCAGAGTCAGAGCTTGCTGTCAGCATCACTGCTGTGCTAAAAGTGTGTCTCTCTGCTAGGCAGCGGGGCTGGATATAATTAACCCTGTGCTGAGCTGAACAAACTGGCATGCTGAGTGTCACCACTGAAACCAAATAGTGAAATGTCAACTTGGTGCCTAGCGAAAGATTTCACAGTTCTTCAACTTTGTCGTATTTGGTCAGCAACACATGTATGGTGTATTTTATCTGGATTGTCTGTGACAGACCAACACAAAGTAGTGCATAAATGTACATTAGAAATGTATGTACTACTTTTAAAACATATATTTTTAAACACAATAAATCTGAGAAGTGTGGCAGGTATTTTTGTTTTCACTCCAGTCCCTCTTAAACTGTTCCCTGTTTCAAAATTTTCATAAATAAAATATTTATGAGACCATAAAACATCATTTTTGCACTTTGCAATTATGCACTATACATGTTGTACATTCATTACATAAAATTCCCATTGAAGTGTGTAACATGACAAAATCAAAAAGGTTTGGAAATGTTCGGAGTTCCAGAACTGAGTTTGATGAAACAAGCCCTGCTGTGCTTAGATATGCTTGCTTTGAAATATTTTAGCAATGCTGCATTTTTATTTTGCCTAACAAAACCCACCAAAACCTTTAAAACATGCCAAAGTTCTGCAGCTCTCGCCTCTTGAAGCTGATGGAAAAATGTCCTCACGAACCAAAACGGCTGCAGAGTGTGCGTGTTCACGCGTGTGACGAGTTTGCTCTGTACTGATCCGCATATTTGCACAATGCTTTTCGTGGAATTTGGTTTTGGGTGTGACCCGGGTGGATCTGATTATCTGTGTGTTTGGGCACGGTGGCTTGTGTCAGCTTCACCTGGGAGCTGTTTGGAGACAGGAGTGGGGTCAGGTCGCTCCACGGTCACCTCTCAAACAATGCAGCTACAAAGGAATCTGTGAGCGGTGATCATTAATCCAACCCGGTTCATCATGACTTTTCTGGCTTTTTATTTCAAGTAAAGACCAATTTACCATTTGCAATGCAGAAAGCTGTGGTTTTGATTCTCTGAGAGCCCCTGTTCATAAAAAAAGCAGACAAAGATGAAGAATACTCTGAACTTTTCCACCCTGATGTGTGAAAAGACGTTACTTTATATCATATTAATCCCTTGGACCAGAGATAAATGAGAGGGTGTGGGATGTCGAAGCTCTTGCAACGGAAAGATGTTGGTTCTGTGTGGCGAAGTGGAAGAAAGCTCGCCATGGAAACGTGAATATGTGCCAGGGAATTGGATTAGAGTACCAGGGTACCAACGGAGCAGACTTTATCACAGCAGCCATTATCAGCAGAGGTTGCATGATAAGGCTCAATTAATCAGAGGGAAATGCTTTGGTTGCTCATGACATAATTTCCCTGTGATAGTAACACTCTCTTATCATCTGAAACATGTTTTCCTTTTACTTGCCTCCGCTTAATATAGACACCTCACTGCAAGCTGCTAGTGTAAATTTGATCATGTTGCAAACACAAACCTCAGTGTTTTGTTGGATGATTTTAGACAACGTTCCAACAACTGAATATCCAGTTGGGAAGGTGAATATTTTTCAAATCTTCATGACAAATAACATCGGAGAAGCTCAGCATGCTTTTGTATTTTCACCCACAAAGTTGGTGTTTTGAAGATCCACCTTTGGCTGCAATTGTAGTTGTCAGTTTTTTGGGGGAGATCCTCTTTTCCAGAGACCAGAGAGACTCTTCCGTCTGAAATTGCTCAAGTTTAGTCAGAATGGATGGAAAATATCTGTGAACATCAATTTTAATGTCTTGCCATAGATTCTCTATTGGACTTGTGGACTGTTTGCAGTTTTGCCAGACTCCCACTTTAAGGAGACGGATTAAACACTGTGTGATCTTGTTTTTTAAGCTCACCCTTTCACATACTGTGTAGTATCTGCCTAATCTGTCTGCTGGTCCTCATCATTCTGTTATAGTGAAATTAAATTATTTAGAATTTTGTTTTTATTTATTCATTTTTTGGTTTTTGATTGTGCTGCTTTCTCAAAGAAAAGTTTAGTCTTTAAAAAAATCTAAATAATTTTATTTCACAGTGAAATACTTACCTAAAGCAAACTTTTAAATATACCTGTAGTGTGATGCATCTTTATTTATTGCAGTAAAAAGATGGAGCAATACACTTCCCCCCATCAAAGTAACACTTTTATGCCGAGACACTGCTCCCGATTTACTTTCCTGTGAGTTAAAGTTCACACTCAGAGAATGGCATCGCTGCCTTACTGCCTTCTTAGTCTCTTAGGCGCAAACAGATGATTGCACAATAAACCACGGGGATCACTGAACCTGATGTACGTGGTTATGGGCCAGTTTTGTAATGACAATAAAGTCAGAGCGATAAAAAGGTCAGACACATAGATAGCGGATGCTGAGTCACTGAAAAGGCATGACCATAAACATATTTCTGACATGCCTGAGCAACATACAGGGCAGTTCGGCTTTAAGGAATGAAGCCGCAATGCTTATTACGATTGACGTTCTGTTATTCGAACAACAAAGGGAGTACGACCCAAAATTGACTCGTGGAGACAATAAATTGGGCAGCAGTTAGATGAAGTATTTCGTTTCTCTCAAATGTGAAAGACGTCTCTTCACTGTAAGTCAGAAAGGCTTTTGGCCACATGTGCAGCATTTACTCCTGTCTGCTTTCAGTTACAGCGCACATAAATCTTCCCCTTTCACCCCAAAAGCTCCACAGGCCTTTCAAAATCAGAGCAAACGATCCAGGTTTGTTTTCATTTAGACACCTATTTTATCAATATCCATAAACGTTTATTAGTCTGGTACATTTGTTCTTTCTCAGATAGCAAAAAAAAAAAAGAAAAAAAAAAAAGAAAATCAGTTTGCTTTTGAAATACACAGCCGGGACTTTGTGACCTGAAGCACGGCGATGATTCCTTCCAGGTGAGGTCTGGAAGGCGATCTTAAGAGGGTGCTGTCGGCGGGATTTTTATGAACAGAGTTTGACCCTGCAGATGTGTTAGATAACGCCGCTGTTTCAGTTGTCAGGCGCTTTCGCTTAGACCAGTTATGCTGCATTCAATAAGTGTCCAAACAGCTGACACAATTGCTATCTGGGAGGTGACGTCCTTTTCTCTCACACCCTCTAAAGTTGAGGAAAACAGTCAGCTACTGGAAAGAGACGGCAATAGGGGTTTCTGGGAATAAAAATCAGGTCTTGCTGCTAAGGAGGCCTGCCTCTTCAATTCTGGTAAATACTCCAGGAAGTGAACAAAGGCAAATCACATCTGACATAAAATGTCCTCAGCAGGCAAATGCGTCGAAGAAAATGCAGAACACACAAATTTTATTTGTGCTAGTCTGGTTGGATTTGTTATTTCAGCTGCATCTGCACATTGTAAGCAACTCGGCTCACATCTTTACACTTACGTTTTGTCGTGTCTCGCAAAAGTATTCATGCAAACTATATTGCCTTCCGGCCAAAATCTTCTAGGTGTTTGCAGTGACGCTGGGAGAAAGTCTTTGAGTGGCTAAATCAGATTTGAGAGGTGGAGAGGTTCATCTTTCAGCATTACAATGGCCCTAAAGGCAGAAGTCATATCTCTCGGTGCGATCCTCTGTGTACTTGACTGTAAATTTCCTCGCCTGTACCCACCCACTGGAGACTGCTGACACGTCCCGGCAGACATTCGATTTCTGGATGCCGACTACTTCCGGTCAGAGTGTGGCACCAAACACAGCAGACAAAGAAAACAGCAAGTCAGATTACAAGCAGGAGAAGAAAAAACAAGAAGGACACTTGTTTTAAGTAACGCTGAAAGGAGAGATGTGCTTATTTTCACAGTGTGGATTATTTACCTCTCAAGTACGAGGTTGCAAAAACTGCAGCGACACTCGGTGACAAATCATCGTATCCTTCCTTTTCAGTTCTTTTGTTCTTCTCCTCTGTGTAGACATTACAGAGACTGCATTGCTATCATTATCTCCACTTAAGTGGCTGCAGAGAAACTGTATAACATCTGAGTATGACTGGGTTGCAGCATGAACACTTTCCAAATCTGTACTTAGGGGTTAGGATTAAGTATTCCCCTAAATGTTCTTCATTTAGGGGCATGCGACACAATCCTTTCAAATTTTTGTTGATTAAAACAAACAAAAACAAAAAACAACTTGAAAACCATGTTTTCCTTTAACTCTACAGTTCTGATGTTGGCCTGTCACATGAAATCCCAATTAAGTAACACAGCAAAACGTAAAAAGACTCGAAGCAACACGAATCCTATCGCAAGACACTCCATCGTGAGGTTTCTGTTTCTGTTTCTCTGTAAATTGTGTTTCAAACAAACAGTATTTATTTTTGCTTTAAATGTGTTGAGGAGGGAGTGTTACACATCTGCTGGTGTGGATTTAGAGCCAACATGATTTAAGCCCCAGACATACAGAAGAAGGCCTGGGTATTTTATTACCAGGCCTAAACAAACGCCTCCTTACATACAGGCTCCTCTATAGGTAGGGAGTAAGTCACATGTATGGGGATATTCCAGACATGTGACTGATGGGATTTGTGACGGAAACAATTCTCCGTTTAAAGTCACCAAACAAGCCGCAAAGCCATTTCTGTAAGGTTTTTGTAGTTTATGTAAACATTCCAGATGAACAAGTTTTTGTAGCTACACCCATTCAGATTGTAAAGCGAGACAAGCCTTACATAATACATAGTCTATATTTGACCACTGAGCTCCAGAGAACTCTAGCTATGCAACAACCGCCCCTCTTCTAGGTTACTGGGGGGGGGGGTTGGAGACCAGTAGAGCTCACATGGATACATGCAAGAAGGAACTGAGGTCCATTACTAAAAATACTCTCAAATCCAAATGGGGGCAGTTGACCATACAGCCCCTTGCAAAAGTATTCATATCCCTTCGGCTTGGATTTCATGTGATAGACTAATACAAAGTAGTGTATGACTGTGAAGTGGAATGAAAGGAATGCCTGGGTTTCAACATATTTTAAAAATATATTTGGTAAGAGTGTGTAATGCCTGTGTACCCGCTCCCTCGAGTCAACACTTCTCTAAACCACTTTTCAGTGCAATAACAACTGCAGGCCTTTTAGCTTATTTCTGCATAGAGATATATTTTTGACGTTCTCCTTTGTAGGATAGCTCCAGTTCAGTCAGAGCTGGACTTTGACCGGGCCGTTCTAACACGTGAATATCCTTTGCTTCAGGTCTGACCTGTCTGCGCCGCATCCACCTTCCTGACATGTCTGAAAAGGTTCCCAACACGTGGTGAATCAAAGCCTCACCGCATCATGATGGTGGTGGGGATGGTGTTTTTAGGGTAACTGGACTTCTTGTAAAGTTTCTTCCTCATATGGCTTTCGTTTTGCCAGTCATCCATAAAGGCAGGATTTATGGAACAAGTCAAAAATATTTGTCCCATCTGAGCTAGAAATTCTTTCATCTCCTCCAGACTGTCAGCTTTGGTTGACAACCTTTTTAGTTAGTTTTTTTTTCACCCGGCTTGTCTCTTCCTTGGTTTGTTTACTAATGTTGTCAAATGTGGCCCTGGCTTGTACAGGACAGCTGGATTTTAGCTGGGTGATTTACTTCTGAAGGCAGCTGCTTGAATAGGATTTTATTTAGTAGCAGTAGAATAAATGACACTGATAAAAAGGTACAGTCCATTTTTATTTGTTTATTTTATTTTTTGCGAACCTTCACTTCCACTTTGCAATTTACTGGTTACTGCTGGCTGATATATTACATAAGATCCCAATAAAATAAGAGGCAGTTTGTGGTTGTAATGTGATAAAGTGTACTTTTGCAAGCCACTGTATTTATAACTCCAGGTTTTATCAGTTAAGATATTGGCATCAGCCTTACTATCTCATCAACCAGGCAACAGCAGTTGTTTTCTTTAATCTACTTCAGCAATTGCCAACCACCAAATTTGGTGGTTGGTGGTTGCTAAAAGCAAATTACAACAGCTTTTAGCTCAATTCATTACTTAAATCTTTTTTGACGGTGCCGTTGTAGGCGTTCACACAGGTTGTGGCGCTTCTACGCAATGATACCACTTGAGTCTGTGCCATATTTAGGTGTTTTTATGTTTTTCAGCATCTCCCTTATCTGTGCTCCAAAGCACTCCTGCAATAAATCAAGCAGGAAGAGACTGGAGTCTGACGTCAGCAGCACGACTGCTTGCGTAATCTTGGCCCTCAAGTCCCATAGATTTGTCATATGGAGCAATCTGGCAAAGTAAACGGACCCTTATCTCACTCTTATTCTCTCTATGGATGGTAGGATCCATGATGTCCAGCCTGAAGGCTCCACTCGGCCTGCGCCTGCCATGTTGGGCAGTCAGAGTTGAAAACAATAGAGATTTGGATCAACTTGAATCAGTAAATGCCAGCTGCTACATTTGTATTTCAGCTGTTCAAAAGCTTCACATGATGCACTGTCTATAGCAAACACTCAGTTGCCTTCAGTAACACGTCCTTTGGTGTCAAAATAAGAGGGAGGGAAAAAAAGAGAAGTTTTCTTTGGGGAATAATTCACTGAAATTGCGGGAAAGTTGACAGACGGGTAAGAAAATTACCTCCACAACTCATCCAGTGTGACAAACGGAGTGGTATCACAATTCATCACGGTGACGCCTAAGCGCTCATTGTTTGTCAGTGTCAGTTTCCAGCCACGCTTTTACAACCTGCTGTGACGTCTGCTCGTGTCTGTGCGGCTGACAGAAGACTGCTCCGCTGCACTACTGCACTTCCTCTTGCTGCTCAAGAGCAGAAAAATGCAACACTAATGTCTGCTGTTTTACTTTTTAACTAACTAGGCAGACCAAGACCGGTTTACTAAGGTAGTTTAATACTATTTACCAGAGATTGACATCTTAAATTTGTTTGCTCACGGGCATCTCCGGTAAGAAAGCTGGTCTAATGTACAGTTTATTGAAGGTGTGTTTAAATACGGGCTTCCTCACCGCACCTACAAGGCTCACAGTCTTAGTTATTTTAGTTCCGGCTGGATGTCAACCTCAGGGATAAACAGAGCATCCAGCAGATTGCAGTACCTGCTTAAATGGAGGAACGTGGGGGCTATAAAGGATAGTTCAGGATTTCAAAGATGAGGTTTTGTTCCAAGGTTTCAAGTCGTCCATTTCTGAGATTAATTGGCCACAGAGACTGAAGACAAAAAGGCCCCCAGATCCAAATGGTAAATGGCCTGTACTGGTGTTTCATCTAGTCTAGAGGACTTCAAAGGGGGAGTCATTCACCCATTCATGCACACATACACACGCTGATGGTGGTATGCTACGCTGTAGCCAGAGCAGGCAGGGTGAGTGAAGTGCCTTGCTCAAGGACACAAAAACTGAGATGAGCTGAATGGGGCTTTGAGCCGGCAACCCACTGATTACGGGACAAACTTCTGCCTCCTGAGCGCCCAAACAGACTTTTACAGTACCAAAACAAGGTTACATTTTGTGACAAAACCTTAATCAAAAATAAAGAAAACTCACGAAATTGTGTATTTTTTTGTGATAATATAGTTTTTTTGAAGATTAAGATTTACAACAACAACAACAACAACAAAAAAAAAATCAAATTACAACAACAAGCAGATTACTGCGGTGGAGTTTTCATTTTGTAAAAATCTAGATTTGGCATTTCTGGGCACTAAAGCTAACAGCTAATCCAAATCTTCTTTAAACAACTCCAAACTCTAAAACATCCCAGCAGGTAATGAATAACTGTTTTTTTAACCTTTAAATCATCGTTACGTAGTTTTACTCAGAGGTCAATAACTATTTATACAGGAAATCAAAGCAGAAGTCCACCAATAATCTTTCTTTGAGAAAGTTTTATGACTGCAAACACAGAAGAGAAATTAGTAAAATAAATGCAATGTGGTGTAAAAATCAACAAGTTTTCATTTAGACCAATGTTTCTAATTTTTTATGCTGCCTTATTTTCCTATTTGACACTCACTCTGATCAGAAATGTTATGCATGTTCCTTTCTCAGTACGCGTTTGGGAAGATCCCAGGGGGAACACTGGCTCCCAACCTCCCTTTCCTGTGTAAATAACCATCCAGTGAAATTGTGATTATGAATGAAAAGTTTTGTAAAACAGAGTTGTGATGTATTTGACACTAGAGTTGTTTCACAATAATAGAAATCCACTTTGGTCGTGGCCCCTCGGAGACTAGCTGTCAGCTTCAGCTTTTAATCTGGATTTACATTAAATGAATGTGCCATGAGAGTTATACACAAAATGCTTATAGCATTTCAACAGTACTTCACTTTAAACCCTAAAATATAAACATGAACCATTATTCTTTTTTTCTTTTTTTTGCCAATTGAATAAACATCTTGCCTCTACATCAACAGCGCTCCATCTTACATGAAGCTGTGGGGGAACGTGAGAATGTCAAAGGGGCTGACATTTATCTGCAACCCACCACCAACGCTTTTAAAAAACTTTTCTCATCCCTGTTCAGGTAAGAGACGGCTCTTCTCCCAGAATGCACGAGTACCGCCAGGGTGGTTATTTATAGTCGCATGACGCATGATGTGTCTCATGTGTGCTCAGCAGGACCTTCGGCTGGAGACGCCGTTTCCTGGCTCTTCAACAGCCGTGGATGTTGTTGCCACAGAAACAGCACAGTGTTGACATCACAGTGCTTCAAGTGATCTGCTGTGGAGACCAAAAAGCCAAAGCCTGATCACCACCTGACTCCTGGGAGGTTTGCGAGAAGCTGTTAGCCTCCAGCTGTGGATACAAGCTGAAACATGCATGAAACACAGAAGAAAAAGAAAAAGCACACACACATGCTTACACCCTTGTGTTTTGGAGAGAAGATAATGACGTGAACTGGCGCATGTGCTTGTGTCTTTTTAATGGCTGCATTGCTGAAACAACATGGAATGAACTTTGGTCTGTTGTAAACATTTTACGGGTGTGTAAATATGTAGTGTGGAAATGTATGATGAGCCGATGGGGGGTGGGGGGCATTTTTAATTATAACCTTAAAAAGGGGAAATTTCCCACCTCTGCTGTTTGCTGGAATAAACAGAAACAATCCAAAGGCCCATCTCCTCACTGAGGGAGTAATGTCTGCTATTGTGAGTAATGTCTATGATTGAGTCAGGTCCATCATTATGAGACATTTAGAGTATTAAAGCCCTTAATAGGCTCTGTTTAAGACGAGATGAGGTGTAAAGACAAAGGCAGGTCCGACCGCAGTCCAGTCATAGAAGACCAGAGACTCTGGACACTCAAGAAACGTGCAGCCAGTCCGTCTCAAACCGGTGCCGCACTTACAGTTCCTCGGAGAAAAGCTCACAAATGTTCTGTTTTCACTCCAGGAATGTTTTCTTAAGGGCACCAAAACAAATAAAATGCAACCTGCCGCACAGATAAAGAGGCAAAGCGGAGAAAACCGAGAGGGCAAAGAGAGGTTATCTGATTGCGAGCAACACCGAGCAAATAAAATTAGTAAGCGTTTGTGCTGAAGTTTGGTTTGATGAATGGACACACCAAAGTCTAAAAGGTCACAGGTTTCTACTGTATCTGTTAAGCTAACAACACATTTTTACAGGACAAATACTCCCCAGCGGGTTATCGACTTCAAACAAAATTGCGACGACTGATTTCCACGTGTTTGGTGGAGTCAGTTTTAGACTTCAGGTGGATTTTAACCAACATGCTATAAGCAGAACCAGCAGCGCTCTTCAGCTCATTCTGGGGATTTTAGTTGGACACAAATCTGAGTTTAGGACCCATCTTGATGTACAAACTGCCAGATCCTTTCAGTGTGGAGTAAAATCCAGATCCATTCAGACTATTTGGCATGAAAAAGTGAAGCTAAGAGTAACTGTACCAAAGTTAGGTAAGACCAAACCCAAAAACTTAACAGTGTTTTATTAAACACCATTGTCACATTTTCATTAAGCAGTTATTCAAACAAAAGCTGATAATTATTTGTATGGGAAACTCAAAACCTTCAGTTGTTTTGTTAATCATTTTTGGCTTCTCTGTAAATGACCGTCCTACATAAAATATAACAGCATCTCTATAAACTACTCGACTTTTCAAGCACTTTCAAGACAGTAGATGTTTGCTTTTGACCTTCTCTCATTCACTATTTTCTTCAGCCTCTTCGACCAACCTCATCTGAATTTGAAACAAACTGCTTCTAATTTTGTATTTTGTTTTCAACAGGACCTCATTTCCAAAAATCCCAAATTATCTCTTTGGTAAGTGGCTTCTGGCCAGCCCTTATCATAAGCAGAAGTAGAGTTTGTATTTGCCGCAGGGTCGGCATGAGGCATCATTAGATTTGTGGCTGCAGAAAGTCCCATCCTGACGTCAATTCTCCCACGACAGCAGCGGTCGTACATCATGCTCGCAAGTAACTTCAAAGTTGAATGTTCTGTTAACAGAGGCACAGCTTAAGGCCAAAATAATAATGTCAGCTGCTTGTGTATGAGTTTCAAGAGCATGTCCTGCATACTGTAACTGTTCATGAGTAGAGAAGTAAAAAAAAAAAAATTATAATCACAGATTTTATTGTGATTCTGATTCTGCTGGATTTCCATATCATTCAACATAAAAAGTCCTATTGCTCGACAGCCCAAACATCTGGGGTTATCACATCTGAATTAATCTTAAAATAAAATCATCTTTGTTTTTTTAAATACATTTTTACTAAGCGACATTGTTTTGTTGTTTTTTTCCCCAGGGTTTTGTAAGCTGTTGCTCATTGGGCTTCACGTTCTGGCAATAATTTAAACAAACTTTAAAATGTTATTTTCTTGAGATGCAGAAAGAAGGAGAAACAACACAAACCTGTCTACAACAAATAAATTATAAACCATTCACGCTTCACTCAGTATTTAAATTAAATGATGAATTTTAGTCACTAATTAAGATAAGATAGATAAGATAAGATTTATTTGTCATTGTCATCCATCGATTACAACGAGATTGAGATTGTAAAGCAAGTTCTTTTCAAATCACAGAATGCAAAAATGTTTCATCATGGAGCGTGTGAAAACCCCTCCCTCCCCCTTAAAACGTGCTCAGGGCCTCAAATAACTTTGGGCTGCCTCTGCTCCGAGCAGCTGCAGTCTTTTCCCAGTTCTTACTTTTGATCAGATTCAGACTCGGGTCTGAGCCCGAGATAATGTTCCTCGGGATCCCTGATGATCGGAGGGGAAAACTGTGCCAGGATGCAACTGCTGCACAGCAGAGGAGGAGGAGCAGAAAGCTGTCACCGAGCGTCAGATGGAGGGTGTTCCCTGCATGCAGGACGTCCATAATCAATGACCAAACGCAGCAGCCAATCACTGCGGCCCATGCTAATAAGGAGGCTCTCTAAGCCTCCAGGACCTTCCTTATGAATCGGCGCTTTGCACACTGACCGGATTTCAGCGGCACACAGGGCAGGAGGAAGCTGCTGATCTCTGTCAACCCTAAAACTTTTTTTTTCTTCTCCCCACCGCCTCCAGTTTTGAACCAGACCTACTCCAGCCGCTGACCCCGAGAGGAATACGCGGTGATCTAAGTTATTTTGGAAGAAGATTCTCTGGTTGTTAATTGTTTATTTTTATTTTATTTTTTTTAATCTTCTCCCATTTTGTATTTTTTTTTTTTTTTTGGTTTGTTTTGTGTTTCATTTAAGTCGGGGGGGAAAACCAGTTGGGACTGAAATGTCTGGAGCTTTGGATCAGACTCGGAGGTTCTGTGTGTTGTCGTGGGATCAGGTGCAGCGTTTGGACTCGATCCTTGGGGAAGCTGTCCCCATCCACGGCCGGGGAAACTTCCCCACTCTGTCCGTGCAGCCCCGTCAGATCGTCCAGGTATGGTAATCCGACCCTCCAAACTCTCTTTTTATATTTTATTTTAATTTCTAACAGATGCAGTGTGAAGATTTGTTTAGTTAAGTTTAAAAACAGCTAATTTAACCCACTAATCCCCCCACCCCCAACATATAATCTATTATTAAGCCTGCAAACTGAATATATTTGGCTGGAGCTTCAAATGTAAATGAATAATTTATTGGAACTTAGTTATTCCCTTTGAAAGTCCTCAACGACCCCTGGTGGTCTTTTATCACTCTTAGACACACCCAGACCTTAATTTTCTCTCTCTCTCTCTCTCTCTCTTTTTTTTTTTTTTTAAACTCTTTTTCATCTCAAGATTATCCTCAATTTAAGTTAATTTAATTTAATAGAGATTAATTAACTTTATTCCATGAGAATTAGTAAAATCCTCAATAAATGTATTAATTTCATGGAGCCAGTATTTACATATTCTCTCTGTAAATGTCATTTGTATGGCCTATATGATCTAGAACAGTATGGGCAGATCATGTTTCGCCTCCCCTGATACTTAGGTTTGCGTTTAGCTGGAAAAGAAACTGCAGAGTTAGAATTTCAAAATGAACGGGTGGTTGTTACAGGATACCGTCCCCCCCCCTTCATTTTTCCATCTCATTTTGCACTCTGATATATTCAAGATGAGCCCAAGAACTTTGTGAAGCCCAGAGGTCCGTGCCTGTGGCTGTGGAAAGATGAATGGTCCATTGAAGAACGCGGGGAGGCTTAAATGGGGGGTTTGATTTCCAAGTGTGGGGACTCCTGTGTTTGCTCTGGATTTGTGGAATCCCTGTATAATTTTTTTTTTCTTTCTCGAATCTACCATCTGCTGCATAGATTAATTTAAACGGAGACTGAACGCTGATGACTGGTTTCGGTGTGCGTTTTATCAGTCGTGATGATGTGTTGCTTTAGTTCCTCTGACACAACAGGGAATGACATGAATTGATGCATGGACCTATGTCCCACTGCAGTGGCACTGCTATAATATCAACTTCACCATCTTAAACATGCATTTTCTCCCTATTTTAGACTTTTTTTCCCTAAATATAGTTTCTGCCTTTTTCTTTTCCAAGTTTATTTTGTTTGGTAAATTTTCAGTCATTTATGCATCACAGCATGTGTTTCTGATCATTAGCAGGCATATATTCAAGTCAAAGCAAGTTTTGTTTTTCAGTATTTCACCTGTTGATTATGGATCAAAGGCAGAATTGACCGATTCCAATCCCTGCTAAACTCAGAAGTACATCTCTGACTTGTAAAACAAGAACCTTTGTCTTCCACATTTTAGATGTGTCCCTTTTCCAACATATCTGAAATGGCTGAATTATCTCTGCAACATGTCATTAAGTTGTTCATTATACTGGGCGTCGAAAACCAATACACTCAAGATGCCACAGGCCAAGAGCCTCACAAAAATACATATATTTCTGCATTCTTATATAAAAATTGGTATAATGAGAACATCAATAAATTCTGCACTCATGGCGTCACCCGATTGAACAAAAGATTGGAAAATGAGTTCAAACAACATATAAACCTAATATGATGTGATCCAAATCATATTAGGTTGGGATTGGGGATTAAATATTATTATTATTATTATTATTATTATTATTAGTGTTCATCATTTTTATTCTATGAGAACTAAATGTCACAACAAAAATATTTAATTTGTAATTGAATCCAACAGAAAATGATGTAATTACAGGATTGTTCCTATCTATCAAAACAAAAGTTCCTCATCTGATTTTTACTACACTTACAAACAGAGTAATTGATCAGTATGTTTAATGACAAAAAAATATAGGATTTCTTACTTTTTGAACACTCGATAAGTAAGGAAAAAAAATTGATTGTTTTTTTTCAATTATATGACTTGGCTCCCGCTTGTTAGAATCGACCAAAGGAAAGACCGATTCCATTCACTGGACGTCTCGGGTTTTGCAACACAAATCTTCTTCACTTTCACACATTTTTTTTTTTAACTAGAGAGCTTGAGCCCTGGAATATTCTAAATTTTAGCCACGAGGTTAATACTTCTACTTGAACTTGTTTTGGGGCGGGGGGGGTTAATCACATATCTGCATCCAAGCATCTCTGAGAGGTGAGTTGCTAACTGCAGGATCGCTTGGACGTGATTAGAGCTTGAAGTGCTGAAAAAGAGAAAAAGAAAACACTTTTTCATTGCTTTTGACTGGAGTTTGGACCCAGTTCATTCTGCTTTATGGCTGAAAGACTGCAAGCATCTCACTAGCAAATTGCTGCTGTCACAATTTTTGTCTTACTCCTTATCCTGCACCAGGGGGGTTGCCCCTTCTTTAAAATGTGTTTGTCTCTAGGCTGACCCAGTATATAAAAATAGAGCCATCATGTTATCTGATCACCATGGGAGAGAGCGTTAACACACGCTAATCTGACAGGCCGGTGCCGTGGAGGATTGAGGATTGCGTGTGAGCCTGCAGTAGCTAATTTGTGCTGCAGGTGTTTATTTCTTCATGGTTTTGCAGCAGTTGTTTGCCCAGCAGAACCGCAGTCTGACATGTCCAGTCAGTGACGCATGGGGTGTTAGTACAAGCATCAAGATAAACCTCTGATCCCTCCTATAGATGCAAAACGGAAGCTGATGCCTTTTAATTTGAAACCTAAACTAGATTATTGCAGTTTAAGCACATAATCTGAATGCATCCTTATTGCTGTTTTCAAAGCAGCGATGTCGGTTGACTCTCAGTTGCTTCTACTCAGAGACAAACAAAATTCCTGGATGATCAGAGCATGTCCCGATGCTCCCTTTTGGTGGCAGGTTAGGATTATAAATCTTATCTGTGTGACTTTGATAAGGCAGTTTGACCCAGGTGGACGTAGCCCTGGAGACTTTCCATCCCTGTGTTGTTTTTTTTTTTTTTTTGCAGCACTTCAGTTTGATTCAGACTGAGGTTGAGGGTAATGAGGTGGACTTTTGTGAGCAGGGTTATTGATCTTGCCTTCACAATCTATTGATTTCCTCTAGGTTGCTATGGGGGTTACTTAAACAAGTCTTTTGAGATGCTTGCTAAACAACTGTAGTGGAGTTTCACTTGACATTCCTTCAGGTTTTGGCCGATAGAGATTCACCGATCAAGCTGCTCCTGGCTGGCTGATGACGATTTCTGGGTTTCCTTTGGACCTGCCGATTCCCAAAAGTTTTTAACATTTTTTTAATTTATTTTATTTTAATGCAACAGATTAAGGATTTTGGAGATCATTTGTAGTTACGAATCAATCTCTAATTCACTTTGAGTTTAATAAAAAAAAAAATTGGTAAATTTTAAAGCAAAATGTAGTGTAAGTTAGTGTAAGACCAAAAATAGTGTAAGTTGTTAGTTTTGATAGATTTAATTAACATGAGAGGGTAAAAAACCAGCTTTTTCAGCATTAGGCCTGCCAAACTAAGCCAGTCAAGATAAAGTTTTCTGGTTAATATCTGTGGCCAATTAATTGATGATTTTCCAGAAATATGACCATATCTGATACTGAAGTCTCATAAATTGTTGACCATTTTCCAGAGCAGAGGCATTGTGATGTCATCTGGAGAGAGCCTTCGGTATTATGACGCTATATAATTTTTGATAAGATGTATTGACTTTATTGCCTTTTCTATCTTTTATATCATACACCAGCTGCAAGAATGCACTTTATCTCGGTAGAGTTGTGGTTTACATTTCAATAAACTGAAAAACTGTTTTGAGGTTGGCATAACAGTCTTGTGTTAGTAATTAGTTCTCCTCTAATAATAAGGATAATGTTGAATTAATGATTCTAAACTAAAAAAGCTGAAATGACTAGTGTTTCCTGAAGAAATTAATAAATGCTACATTTATGTTGTAAATGTGACTGAATACATTTATTATGTTCACTGCGCTGTTCTAGTTTAATTTATGTTCCTCTAGAGATGCAGAATTTTGTGGACAATTTCAGATTACCGATTCTTCTGAATCTTCAGCCAGCCAAAAACAATCTGATTCTGGTTTCTCTTCAAAAAGAAGATAAGAACATTGCTTTTCTGGGGGTTTTTTTTAGCTCTTTTTGAGCAGTCATTAATTATTGATATTAAGTCAAATACATCTGTGAGATGGTTTTCCTCTTAATAAAAAGACCAAAGAACAGTTACAGAATTCAGCATTATATTAAGGATTAGTGTAGCAACCACTACAAAAAACAGATGCCTTCGGGTGTATTTACAGACTTCAGCTTCTTCCCTTAACTCTGAGATTTTAGAAAAAGCTGCCAACATTTTCACCATCTTCCATAAGTCAGAGGTTAAAAGTGAAGCAGAATGAAACAGCGCAACTCCGTTTAGCCTTCCTGTTATCTGATGAAAGTCTTTCTCTCTCTTACTGTCCTGCAACTTAAACAAAGCACATCTCTTTATATTAACATGATATTGGATTAACATTCAAATCCCTTCTTAAAAATCTGTTTTTCGTTTTCACTTGACATAGTTATTATGCACGCTACTGACAATGACTAACTTTGACTTTGTCATCACAATAAGGGCCACAATATTTTGTGGTGAACTTAAAATGAATGAAAACACAGTATAATCTGGTTCTGTTCTTGTACTTCACACAACAAATGAAAATCTGTTAACAATTTTTTCTTGGCCTAAATGCTTTGTTTTCTTTAAGTAATGTTTTATTTTATTTTTTTAAAGGAATGATACATTTGGTAAAGGTCACTCATCATGTGTTGTTTTTGTCCAGGTGGTGCGAGCGAGGCTCGAGGCTCGAGGAGTGTGTGTGAAGGACGTGAGGTTGAACGGCTCAGCGGCCAGCCACGTGCTCCATCAGGAAAACGGGCTTGGCTACAAGGACCTCGACCTGATCTTCGGGGTGTCGCTAAAGGATGACCAGGCCTTCCGCCTGGTGAAAGATGTCGTCCTGGACTGCCTGTTGGACTTCTTGCCGGCCGGGGTCTCTAAGGAGCGCATCACGGCGCTGACCCTCAAGGAGGCTTATGTGCAAAAACTGGTAAAAGTCTGCAACGACACAGACCGCTGGAGCCTTATCTCGCTGTCCAACAACACGGGCAAGAACGTGGAGCTTAAGTTTGTGGACTCTTTGAGGCGGCAGTTTGAATTCAGCGTGGACTCCTTCCAGATTTGTCTGGACTCTCTGCTTCTGTTTGACCGATGCTCGGAGACCCCCATGTCGGAGAGCTTTCACCCCACCGTGATCGGGGAGAGCGTGTACGGCGACTTCCAGGAAGCTATGGACCACCTGTGTCAGAGGACCATAGCGACGCGAAGCCCCGAGGAAATCAGGGGCGGTGGCTTGCTGAAGTACTGCCACCTGCTGGTGAGGGGCTTCACGCCCTCCTCCGAAGCAGACATGAAGCAGATGCAGCGCTACATGTGCTCCCGCTTTTTCATTGACTTTCCCGACATAGGCGAGCAGCAGAGGAAGCTGGAGGCCTACCTGCAGAACCACTTTGCCGGCATGGAGCACAAACGCTACGAGTGCCTGATGACTCTGCACCACGTTGTGAACGAGAGCACTGTGTGTCTAATGAGCCACGAGCGGCGTCAGACGCTCAACCTCATCTCCATGCTGGCGCTGAGGGTCCTCGCCGAACAGAACGCCATCCCGACTGTGACAAACGTCACGTGTTACTACCAGCCGGCACCTTACGTGCAGGACATCAACTTCAGCAATTATTACATTGCACATGTGCAAGCGCCGCAGATCACGCACTGCAGTAATTCGTATCAGACATGGCTGCCCTGTAGCTGAGCCCCTGTGTCTCCGTCATCGCCGCGTCAAAGAAACAGGGAAACGAAATCTCGGTTTGCCAAATGTGACTTGATTCAAACAATCCTGTACTGCTGGATGTCTGATTGAGCTGACAAATAATTTCTCCTCATGTTTTTTTTTTTTTTCTTTTTTTTTCAGATGCAAAAACATCTGAAAAAGATGCTGGTCATTTCTGAGATGTAGCTTTAATATCATATTTAAATATAAAAAGAAAACAAGTCTTTATATGTTTCAGAAATACGTGTTTTGATGGAATGAAACATTGACACTGGTGTTATTTTCTTACATTTTTGAAAAAAAAAAGAAAGAAAAAAAGCAATTACTTACTGGACCAAAGATGTATTTTTTTGTTCTGAATTAAGCGATGCTTTAATTCCTAGTGCCTAAAAAGAACCACAAAATGTTTGAAAACATTTGTTAAGTGACAACTGTGAATTCAATGTTTTCTAGATTCTGTCTCTTTTCAGAAACATAAGCATTCATTTTTGTGAGAATAATAAAAAAAGGAAAACCCAGATTCTTTTTGCATTGTGGTCATTTTATGTTTGTCCTATAATGATTGACATTTCAGTCGGTGGGTTTATGGTCGTAATTAGTTTTACAGTTTGTCATCTGAGCTACTTCACCATTCTCAATGAAGTCACCTGACATATATTAAGGCATACCAAGAAGTTTTACACACACACACACACACACACACACACAAATATTTTTATTGTAGTGATCCCATCATTTAAAGTCCCTTTGTGGACATGTCACAGAAAAAGTGGTGAAGTGACAAAGATTTTTTTAACTGCACACAGTCCCTCCCCCACCTATTGCCTCTCTGCTGGCTGAAAGAGGATCTCTATGCTTTTCCTTTACTTTAAAGAAAGAGAGTTTGTAAAAAACATCAAGTCATAACATGGAGGTTAACATAACTCCACAAATCACTCTTAATAAAGAGATAATTCAGTATTTTCCAACAGATAACTAATAGTATAAATAGCATAAGTCCTGATTAATTGGTCCTGAACAATGAAGTTACCAGCTAGCCTGAGAGAAACCAAAACCAAATTTGACTTTTACCTCCTCAAAACACAGAAGTCTCAAAACTGGCAAGTAGTTCATGTGAGCATCTTTTAGTCTTTAAACCATTGCCTGGCATAGAAGTAATGGGAAGTAAAATGCAAGATCGTGGTGCTAACTTAAACCAAAGGTCACCAACTTATTCTATCTAAAGAGCCACTGTTGTTCTTTCTCTGATCAAATAACATTTATTTGTACTGAGGTTAAAGTAAAGCTTTATTCAAGAAAATAAAACCATTTTCTTGAATGACATTTACCATAATTATAAATAAGGAAAATAAATTATGTAATTTGTGTCTTAGCCAAGAAAAAAAGAAAGATTTTTGAAATCATTAGTGTCATGCTGTTGTGGAACTTTAGATACAGCATTAAAACACAGATAAAAAAACAATAAAAATGCTAAAATCTCTTTTTTAACCTCATATTTAAATAAAAGACTTAGCTCAAGATCACTTTGGACAAAGGTTATGAAGAGCCATATGCAATTTCAGAGCCAAAGGCTAAAGAGTCCTGGTTTAGGACTTTATGTCTTTGCATTGGTTTTTATTTTCTATTTTCACTTTGCATTGAGGTTCTTTTAGACAGCTATTTTTTTTCACTTGTTCCCCTCTCAGCCCATGTTTCAGTCAGGAAGATAATTGGTGGCACACTGCCTCAAACATCCACTGTCTTGTGCAAATAGCCATCAACTTCTGCATAAGCAAAAACTCTGTACAAAGGTAATTGTGGTTTAATTGTTCATTAAATAGGTATTGTATTAGCCACTGTGATGTTCTGAGAATAGAGTTGTTTTAGGATGGAAGAAGCCTGCTTTGTCTTGCCCCTCTTTTTGATTTGCTGTTATTTTTAGCCTCCTGGTCTGGCTAATCTGAGTTGCAAAGAGAGTTAAGTTTTGAGCTCAAAAAGAGCAACATACATGCCTGCAATTTAGCTAGCTAACATATTCTTGACATCCTCATTTTACTCTATATAAACATCAGAGGAGAAAAAAGTATATCTCCTTTTTTCTATATCTTTAGCAAAAACTTTTTTTTTGTTTTATTCTCGCATTTCTATATTTTTAATTGAGTTTTTCTTAATTATCAGGTAACCATAGTATTCCCACAGTATTTTTCATGCTGTGGGAATCTCATTCTGATCCATGCCTACTTGTCATTTGACCTTAATAAATGCCTCTTTTCATTAAATGTGAGACGTCTCGACTTTAAACCAGAGACTTGTACAACTCCATCTTTATTTGTTTGTTCTGTACCGTCCTGATGAATGGGTTCCTGTTTGTTGTAGTGGCAACAAGCTGGTTTATTTCCACTAACCCGGCCCATTGAAAACCATCGACTGATATGAGAAGTGAGTTGCGTTTGTTAAACTGGAGCTGAGGATCCATTACAATCTGAGGACATGAACTATAAGGAGGCTTTTCTAAAGCACAATGGCTTCTCTCTCCTCTGTGATAGCAAACCTTTTTAACAAAGGCTGGCTTGTTCTCAATCCATGTTACCACTGGTAACCCGGCCCTGTTTGCTTGACCGAGACTACCTATATCCCTGTCATTTTGTCTTAGTCAAAATAAGAAGAAGTTTTTTTAAGACAGACAAACTGGGAGTGACACATCTCGTCGGCAGAATTTAGATCGTTGCACGGTTGCGCTGCTCATATTTTGACCAATAATTACATCTACTCTGAAATCTGAGAGTGAAGAACAGCATGTTTTTCCATATGTGACAACCCCTCCTCTCACACACACATTCAGACTTTGATCATGCTGAATCCACCATATTGATGTTGAAAGGCAGAATTGAAAATGCGGTGTTATTGAAGGCTATATATATGCATAGCCAGATCCCAGACTAAATCTGTTAAATGCAGGGTATTGGTCCTGGTCACAGCATCAGTGCCCTAGAGGAACCGTCCCAGTGCCAAAGTAAAGTACAGAAAGCCTTTGAATGTACGACTGTGAAATTCTTTTACTTTTGTGATACTCTGTTGCACGCAAGGTCAGATTAAGTTGGAAAAAGGGCTGGAAAGCCCCTTTTCACAGGTGTGTGCATAAGCCTTTTAATAATGTACAGCCACAATCTTTGGAGTGCTAGCTGGCAGTCATTAAATCATCCTTTTAAGAATTTGAGTCAGTTGTGAGGCAAAACTGTTGCTAATGATGTTTTAATATGCACTTTATGCTTGAGAAAAAGAAAAGATCCTCCCATATTCAAGTCTA
>CAEGAG010259565.1:0-17413 GCA_903067065.1 Brachyrhaphis terrabensis
AACAATATAAATGAAAGGATTCCAATGGAAGAAGAAAGTAAGGCGAAGCTGGAGGACCAAGCCCCTTATACCAGATAAGGGGCTTGGACAAATACATTAAAGAAAACATTTTGTGAAAATATACAACTATTAATATAGACCCAGTTACAATGGCATTAAAAATTACACTGATTCTGTCCATTTTCCCATAACATTAGATGTAGGTATGAAGAAAACATTTGGGTTCTGTTTATGTTCATCCAAGTCCAGATTGTGCTGTCGTTTGCTGGTTTCACTGAAGCAAAAATGGATGACGTCAGGACCTTCTCTCAAGTCCAACCTTGGTGTTTGCAAACTTGGACACAGTGAAAACCTATCTGGAGCTATATTTTTTTTAACCTTCCACCTCTGAAACATTGTTCTATTTTCCTGCCAGAGAAAAATGGATACAGGAACTAAAAAATAACTACAATAGTCTCATATCATTTGACCCACTGACCCCAAATTTATCCAGTGAAACCACAGTTACAGAGTATTTGTTACTTGCTGAATATATTTCAGGTTAATTAACTGCCTGTTTTTGACTTTGCCTCTGCTGATCCCCTTTCTATATCTACAGTTTGTGTACCTTGCACCAGAGTTTCCAGCTATCTTAAAGGACACTTATAAAAGCATACATTTATGACGACTCAAGAGTTTAATGTGTTCTGAGAAAAAGCTTACAGATGATAAAGATGTTCCACGGCTCTTGTCACCTGATTAGAAGGACAACAATTATAATGTCACCCTGGGGGGGGTTAATTTTGAACTTTTCTGGTCTGGATGGAGGGGACTAGTTTAAGAGTAGTGAGAGATGAGTCTGTCAGCTTCCCTCCAGCCAGAGAGAAGTGCTCCATGGAGGGTTGAGTAGTAGCACGGATGAGTGGCCTCTCCAGCAAACATCACCTGCAGGGGCTGAAGCATAACCATAAAGTCCATAAATGACAACAGCTTTAAAGATAATCTGCATTTTTTTTTTTTTTTTTTTGCATGCGCACAGTGAAGAGCTTTTATTTAAGCTTGTGTCTAAATAAAAAATGTTAATTTGTAAACCTGCTGCTTTCCACTCATTGGCAAGGGCTTCATCATGTTCTTAAAATCCTGCGCTGAGCAACCGATTGCTGGGTGGCAGTAGGATCCCAATGTCCAGGGATCATGAAACCACCGGGTGCACTCGATTCTCGTAGGTGTGATGGTAAGGTCTCCTAAATACAGACAATTATATTAAAAACAGACTATTTACAAACATAGATTTGTACTTTTGATTGAAAAAGTACTGACACTGGTCTCCATGAAAAAACATAAAATAGGAAAGTGTGGGGAAAAATACTCGCTGCATGCTTTTCAAATAAATAATGAACTCCCTTATTAATTTATTTTTGAGTACAGCAATCTGAAAAGCATAGCTAAATTCTTGTGAAATACTTGAAAGCCAGCTTTGGCTCAGTCGTGACTAGTTGTCATTATACACATGGGTGTGCAAGTGGTTTACCCTGTAAATAGTAACATCTGTCAAAATGCTACAGTTACAGAAAACAATTGATTGTAGCTCTACAAAAAAAGTCATTTTTGATTACTTGAGGATACCATGTACAGGGTAATCGTAATTAGACTCTCTAAGTCGCTTTACATGAAAAAGTTTGATAAATTCCTGTTATGAAAACAAGAAATCAACACCTGTTCTTATTTTTTTCTGATGTAATGATCACCTGTGAATCTATGGATGAGCTCTGTGATCGAACGCCTAACTTCCTGCTCAGGAAGTGTTTCCATGTGCTCCGCCTCATGTCCAGAAATCCAGCCGCAGAGAACATGGCTTTGGGGTTCATAGTCAACACAAAGTTAGATTTTCACTGCTTTGTATACTAGCTTGTTAAATTTCAATTAAAATCTCTGAGAAAAATACTGTGATGTTGCTAACCTTTCAGAGGATTTTACCACATTAAATGATGAGATCTTCCTAACCCAGTTTTTGCTTATATCTGACACATGGTCTGAAATATCCGTCTGCAAAAGAAAAAAAAAATATCAACAGGATTGACTTAAGACCTGGTTTTTGGTTCAGAAGTGTTTGTTAGAATAATCAGCAAGAACCTTTTATGCTGCAGAATTCATCTTGATTTAGGCTCTTTAGAAAGATCTCTATATTTGTGAAGAGCAGGTTTACAAACCTCATCATCCCACGCCAGATAAATGATCTCACAGTCAGCATCCCACCAGGGGGATTCAAACTCAACATGGATTTTGTCACATGTTCCAAATCCTATTTTCTGAATGGACTTCAGCTTCTGGTCGGGGAGAGGAGGTGAGAACAGAGTTGAGTGGTGTTTCTTCAGGCATCCTGGATGAAAACAAAACAAAAACAATACAAAATTCCATGCTTTTATGAGCTTTATGGAAGAAAAAAATCTGTTTAATAGTCAAAAAGCTTAAAATCTGTAAACTACAAGAGGCTCTCTATGTAAAACTCACTTCCTCTATTTGTAATTGTTGACATTTATGTGTTGTAGCAACAATCATTTGAAGCATCACATTTTCATTCAGCTGGATTTGTAAGACATAGGTAAAAATCACCTAAAACGTTCTTGCAGATTTAAGCCGCAAAGGTCAAAATAGCCTAAAAGCCCACCTAGAGACACGGTGACAATGACATGATCAGCATTAATCTTTTCTCCATCCTCACACTCCACCGTCACAGCATTCACTCCACTCTCTCCGTAGCTCCAGTGAACGCAGCGTACAGGCCGACTGTACGACACCAAGTCGGCGGGGAGCTCTGACATCAAGTTGCTGATTAAGCCCTCACAACCACTGCCAGACAAGAGCATAAATACAGTAAGTCAGACTACTTTACAGGTAGAGAAAAACAACATAAAAGCTGTTTGAGCAGTAGGTATTTGGAGATTGCATTGAGTTTGTGCAACTCTGTATTTATCGGGGATTACATGTATTGTAATCCCTGATGAGTAAAAAGGAATTAAGTGCATTAAACAGCTCTTTCTTAGTTTTAAAAAAAAGTCCTATTAATTCCACTTTTTTTGTATTTTCTTCTATTTAGTTTTCTATCCTACAGTATTCAGAAATCAATTAATCCTAATTTGCGGAGATGAAAATTGCAAATAAAAGTGGTTGCATTTCAGAAACAAAGCAATTTTGTTAGTTATATTTTATTTCTACATTTCAGCAAAAGCTCACTGTTTAACATGCGAGGGACCATGTTAAACAGCTATTACTGGTTTAACATGTGTGCAAACCTTGGGAATGTGCAGTCCACTCCTTTTATACTCTCGTACATAGAAAATCCAACCAGATCTAAGTCGTCCATTGAGTGAGTAGCACTTGAACAACATTCCTCCTTCAGCATAGAACTGAAGGCACCCAGCAGCATCTGCCTGGTGTGCTGATCTTTTTTTTTCCAGCGCTTTGCTGTTCGCCTTTGAACCTGCATAAAGGGCAAAAAACAAACAAACAAAAAAAAAAAACATCTGAGCACCTACATATTTCTGTTTTTCCTTGCATTGGTGGAAAAAAAAAAAAGAGATATTTCTTGATTTTTCTTCCTAAATGAAAATGTACCTCAGATCTCACAAAATCTCCAACACTCGTCCAGGATCCTCGTTTGGACTGCGGAGTATTTTCCAAGATTGCATCGAACAACTCTTCCGCAGGTTCCATGTCTTCAGGATTCACCTTCTGACCTGAATAAACATATATTTGTTTGTTGTTGGGTTTTTTTCACGAGGACTACAACATTTATTTAAATTTTGATTGGGAATGCAACGTGTATGCTAATCCTTTCACCTGAACTGGTAAACCAGTTGGGAACCAGAGGAGGATTTTCACCAACATCCACGGCTTGGTTCTCTGGTGTGAGGGCTTTAGGATCCAGGAGGTTATAGTCACGGGCCAGACAAAACACCGGGTTCTTTTCAGACGGACCGTGGATAAAAGCTGCACCAATTTCTATCATGGTATTACCTGTGGAGGAACACAAAAGATGTGAATGGATTCATTTAAAGTGTTAAACAACTTTGTTTCAAATGATTCAAAATGGTTATGTGGAAATTGAATTATAATCATATGCACCAATTACTCCAATTACAACAACATAATAATAATGATAATAATAATATTAATACAACAATTACTCTAATTACAACATAATAATAATAATAATAATACTAATAATAACAACAACAATAACAATAATATTAAATAATGTCACATGATAGAAAGAGACTACTCAAAAATGATAAATGAGCTAGTCTACTTTTTCTTAGTTAAACGTACAAAATCTAAGAACTTAAAAAAAAAAAAAATGTCTAATCGGTTATCTGCTTTCACTGTTTGCAAGTCTCCTAGAAACCAGATTGCAGACATAAGGAAAGGTCTTGAGTTCGGTTTCTTACCCAGTCTGCCAGTTTTAATTCGTCCTCCGCTTCTTCCTGTCGCTTCAAGTATCCGGACATTACTGAACCCAGATTTAACCAGCCTGTGAGCCGCTGCGATCCCAGCTATCCCGCAGCCTATTATCACTATTTTTGCGTCCACGTTCTCGGCCATGTCTGGTCCAGTGCGTCAGATTAACTTCTGAAAAGAGTTTTCTCCTTTCATTCACCTTCCACACTTCCGCTTCCCTGTTCGTAAAGACCCACGGCTTTCTCGGCTTTACGAGCAAGAGTGTAGATAAAGTCTGTCTTTCTTGGAAAGGGATGCAGAAGTGAGGGAGTGAAGGACACACCTGAGCTTCATCTTGTTTGATCTGAAGCTTAACTGGTTGTTAGAAATGACTCGTATCCACAAACACCTCCCTGTAATCCACAGAAAACACTCCAAATGCATTCTGGTCTGGCTACAGTACAATGCGTGACTTCTTGAATCCCCAAACACTGGAGATTGCGAACAATTATGCTATAAACTGCACCTTTTGTGACCTGAAGCTTAACTGGTTGTTAGAAATGACTCATAACCACAAACACCTCCCTGTAATCCACAGAAAACACTCCAAATGCATTCTGGTCTGGCTACAGTACAACACGTGACTTCTTGAATCACCAAACCCTTGCGAACAATTATGCTATAAGGGAACCCAGAATTACAGATTTTTTGGTAATATTATTTCTCTGGAAGAAGAAGAATAAGAATTTGTTTTTATTTTTAACAAAACATTTATTGTACAATAAATCAACAACAATAAAAAACGTTACATAATCAGGTCAAGGATACTAAAAAACACAATAAATATTTACAATAACATCTTGTTATATTTTAGTTCCTCCTGATCGGAAATGGTGCACAATACATTATTAAAACCCCACAGTTCTAAAACCCCCTTCAAATTCCCAGTGGCTCTGTGGAAACAAAACTCTAACCTCAATCTGGCCTTGATGTTAACCTTCCACACAGCCACGGCATCAAGTTGAGGTCCAGCCTGCATTTTGTCTCTTCGAGTTATACAAATGGCCATTTTGGCTTCGGCTGTTAAATAATTTAAAATACGGGATTTAAAACTAGTGGTTTGACTGTGATGTACACCGTTGATAAAAACGGAATTGGTAAAAAAAGGCTAAAAATGCTTGTGAAAAAATTTATAAAACTAGTTAGCCGTTCACAATACATAAAAACATGAAAAGCACTTTCAGACAAACTGCAAAAAGGACACTCATTTAAAACCGCAGGACTTATGATCAATAAAAACAAGTTTGTCGCAATGGCGCCGTGAAGTATCCTCCACTGCAGATCACTAGTCAGTTATTTTATTGGAGGCTTGTAAAGAGTCCTCCACTGAGGTTTCTGACCTCTGAGTCTGTCGCTCCATACGCTGACGGCTCTTTTGTTGAGAGTTCTCTTGTTTAGGATTTTTGTACAATATTTGTACAGGACTTTTGGGTTCATTTTACGTAATTCCATCCCTGAGTCTGTACTTTGCAGCAGGGGACCACTGTCCTCCTCAAAATCCGGGTCCAGGAACACGTCCGGAAACGGGTCATTCGGGTCAGCGGGCACTCTTCCAAGATGTGTAGCTGCAGGAGCCGCCTCTCCCCAGCTGCCATCCGCTCCTTTACCCGCTCCAGAAAACGCTGCACCAATCTGGCCGACCAGACCCCAAGTAGCAAGCCAACCAAACAGGAGATCCTGTCAGGTACTTTTGAAGAAACTGTAAACTAAATGTAGCTGTTCTACTGGCCAGGTGGACAAGGCCCTGGCCTCCCTCCTCTCTTGATAAAAACAGGACAGGCTGTGGCACCCAAGAAGACCATTCCAGAAGAAATTAACCATCTCCGTTTGAATTTTCGCAAGTAAACCAAATGGTGGGTCTGACCCGGAAAGCTTGTGCCACAGCTGTGAAGCAATAAGGTTGTTTAAAACCAACACCCGGTAGGACATTTGTGGGTGCAGCCACTTCCATTTTGACAACTTGTTTGTTATTTTTTGCTCAATGTCTTCCCAGTCCTTACTCACAATATGTTTACTGCCTTAAAACACACCAAGATATTTAAAACCGTCTTTCTTCCATAAAAGACCCTGAGGGAGAACTGGGAGCCCAACAGACCACTCGCCGACGGTCAGGGCTTCGCTTTTTCCCCAGTTCACCCTCGCAGATTACGAAGTAGAAAACTTTTCAGTGATCTTGCTTAACATACTTACATCTTGCTGATCTTTGATAAAAACAACATCATCAGGGTAGGCAGATAAAACCATATTGTTTTTAAAACTGGGTAAAACCAGACCATAATCACTCAAGCGTATTTTCTGAAGGAGGGGTTCTAGGGAGAGCGCGCAGCCCTGTCAAACGCCTCTACACACCCTAAAAGGAGCACACAGGCTACCGTTGATCTTCAGCACACTCTCAATGTCACTGTACAGTACCTGGATCTTGGTGATAAGACCCTCGCTGAACCCAAACCCCTCACGGTTTTCCAGAGGAAGCCGTGTTCAACGCAGACAAAAGCCTTTTCTTGATCTAGTGAAATCAAGCCAGTTTGTAAACCCAATGAACCGGAGACCTCCAAAACATCCCGAATTAGGTAGATGTTATCTACCATGGACCTACTGGGGATGCAATAGATCTGATCCCGGTGGATGACCTGCTCCATAGCCTTTCCCAGCCTAGTGCCAGGGCCTTGGAGAGGATCTTGTAATCGGTGCAGAGGAGGGACACAGGGTGCCAGTTCTTAATGTCTTGCAGGTCGTCTTGATCAAGACGAGCTAAAGAGATTCGGTTTTTCTTAATGTGGGACCATGTGTACTGCCTGGAGCCTGCATGCGTTCTCCTCCATATGTCCACCAGGCCGTGAGACGAGACCAGCTGCCGCAAAGCATGTTGGGCCACCGGATGCGGCTCTACATAATTATGGTCTAAAAACTAATTTTCAGTACAATTAAAATCCCCACCTATAAAAACATAATCCTCAGACCCACAATCACCCAAACTTTCCCCAATTTTTTCAAAAAAAGCGGTTTTTCTCTGCATTGGTGATAGGAGCATAAATATTAATAAAAACCATGCTAAAATGATCAAATCTTGCTTTGACTAAGACACCTCCCCTGAATGACGTGTTCAACCTCTGTAGAGTTTGGGGCGAAAGCTTTAGAGAACAGAGTGCACCTCCCCTGCACTCTGGGAGGTGCTGTGGCTTAAAATGACCTCCAGCCTCCACTCTCTGCCCGAGTCTGTTTCAATTAAATGATCACTATGAGTTTCTTGTAAGTAAATGACGTCAATTCTGTTTTGGCTCCATGTTTGATAAATCAAGGCAAGTTTTTCAGCCTCCCTCACCCCGTTAAGATTCACTGATGCTATTTTAAAAGAATCCATATTGGGTAAGAAGCTAAAACCAACACACCATAAAAGTATAAATAATATTAAAGTGCTACTGTGCATCATTTTAATCCAAATTGTTTTCTTGCTTCGGACATTATTTTTCTTTAATCTAAAAACTTCCGTATCCGTAAAACCTGATACCTCTTTGTTCCTGATGTGATACATTGTCGAGAAATAAAATAATCTCAAATTAGGAAAATAACTTTTGATTTTTACTCCTCTCAATCCTTTAGTTTGTTGTAAAAAGGTTCTATAAGATTCTACAGGGTATCTAGGTTCTTTACTGCTCGTTTGAGACACAGACACCTCACTGGTGTCAGAGAACCAGCTCTCAGTGTCGCTGCTGTCTGACACCTCCTTCCTCTCTGCAGCCAGCTTGCTGACCTGCTTGCTGGCCTGCACAGCAGCCACCACATTCTTTCTTTTGCTTCGCCTCTTTATCGGGGCATGAGCCTCCAGCTCCATCACCTCTTCTGCCTCGCCTGTCTCTCTCTTCACTCCAGCTCCAAAAACCAACTCTGCACTGTTCTTTCCTTCATTCTGTCCGTCCGCCTGCACCTCTCTCGCTCTTCCACACACACCCTCCTCTCAGACGAAGAAGAAAAAACTTTTATTGCAAATGCAATTATTTCAAACAGGCTCCATCTTCATGTATTTACAGAAAACATGAATAAATAACATAATTTGTTATAAATTAGAACGTTATCATTAACTGGCGTCATCTTCTGAGACCTGAAAGTGTTGTTTTGTCCAATCCTGTTAGATTGAGTTATACTGACATCTAGTGGATACTAACAGAGCAGAATGTTATAATACCAAGTGATATGTCAAATACTTTAAAGATTAATCTTTTTCAATTTTTGAAATTAATTTTGTGAGTAATTCACAGGTTTCACATTATAGGGAGAAATACCACTGCATTGCAATTCAACTTATTTCTCTAATGAAGTCACCAGATTATGTCAGTTCTTACACTTCATCTCCCATCCTGAACAAGCAGAGGGCAACAATTGAGAGGAAAAGAAAATCCTCAATGGGAAGAAAAAACGTCTATCCAAACCAAGCCCAAAGTTCTTCTGTTTTTTATTTGTATGTTTTCAAGTTAATAACTTTTTTTGTCTCATGTATTTCACCTTGTTCAGATATTTTGTAAAGTTTTAGCTAGAGACTAAAACTTTACTATTTTTTACGAGTAATTCATTAAAACTGTGTTGATGTCAGTACAACAATAATCTAATTACAACAAAAGTCACCTGATTGTGACATCATCGAATAATAAATAGCATTTCCACATGGGAAACTGTGGGAAAAAGGAACTGGCCTCCTCTCAGAATACTTCCATTGTGTAATGTTGATAGACACACATATACATCCCATGGGAACTAGCTGGCAAGCAAGGTTACTCAGAAAAACAATGCTAATCTCTTAGTGGAAGTCAGGGAAATAATAAAAAAAAGGGTTTGGTTCTTGTTCTTACATTTTTTTGGATTGAAACTTGCTGTGATTATTGTTTTGGTGCCAGTAGAGATCCAGAGATCAGCACAACAACTAGGATGATTTATTACAATTTCAATCATTACAAAAACAGGGTATAAATATGTGCAGAAGGAATTTTATCCAAAATGTGTAAATATTAAAATTACATATACAAAGTGTGATAATGCATCAAGAATAAATGATACAAACTAGATCAGACAAAATGACAAGTATAGTTTTCAATAAAAGCACTTGTTCAACTTTACATTCATTACAGTATTGGGAAATGGCCCCATAGTAAATCAGCAGTCATTCATGCATCTCCCAGTCCTTGTATACACACACCCACCCACCCACATACTCAATTACATTAGGTCATACAAACAGAAACAGTCATACTCGGTCACTGCTGTGACCTCTGCCTTCGAGCTGATGCAGTATCATAGATCTCAGAGCGCTGTACCTGCAGGAGAGAAAAGGCACAAGTAATGTCACATACAAAGATATACAGCAGCAAATTAATGGATTTATTAAATGGGTTTAATATATTATTAAAATTCAAGGGTATTGTTGGAGAAAAACTGAAATTAGCTAAAAGTCTCTTCATAATGTGTCACATTGCTGGCCACATTAAACATAAAGAATGATTTGAAATATTAAGAAGTTATTTTGTCATGTAATAAACTAACCTCTGTCAATAAGAGTCTTTCGTTTCTATGCACTATTTAAAATGCTATCTGCATATGTTACAGGAAAGATTCTCTTCTGTAGAAAACAATTTTAAAATGTTTTCTACAGAACTCTCCACTTAGAGTGGAGAGTTTTATTTTTTCCTGCTGAGTAACTATTTACTTACTTCTTTGTCAGTTTAACTATTTCACGTTCCTCTTCCTCTTTGAGTTTCTCTACAAAGCTGTCTAAAACCGGAATTTCAAATTTGATGTACTGAGCAACCTACAAAGAGAAAGAAAAAAAAAATCAAATAAAAATGTAAATTCATTTTAGGACATGAAAATGCAATGACCTAAAGCTTTATTTGTACCTTTCATTGACTGGAGTTGTCCTGAGAAAATGTAAATCTCTATCCCAGTTTCATTTCTTTTGCAGTCTCAAACAAATCTTTGTTTTTGAGCATTGCACTGTATTTAGCGCCATGCATTTTTTTGTCCTGTCATTGTCCTGCTAAATACTGAACCTCAATCCCAGTGTTTTGTGGCCTCTAACACTTTTTCTTCCACTATTTCCCAGTTTCTTTCCCCTTCTATTTTCCAATCTACTTTGACCAGGTTTCCTGCTCTCGTCCGTGCTGGAAGAACACATCCTGACAGCATAATGCAGCCGCCAACATGTTTCACACTGGGAATGGTGCACAGTTTATTTTTCCACAACACATCATATTTGGCATGTAGGCAAAATATTTTGAAGAAACCTCTTTCATGTGTTTGCTGTGTCCTATAAATGGCATTAGGTAAACTATAGAGGTTTCATATAACAGATATTCAGTCATCTTAGTCTCTTGTTAAATTTGTCCCAAAACATCATATGATATATCTGCTTCCTAAATTTAGCCCAACTATTCTTCATTGGCCCATTGAGAACTATCAAAATATTATAAAAAGCATCAATTATGTAGAACAGTTTCAGAGAACAAAGTCACATGGTGAGCGAGGCTAAGACTCACATCGTATGTCACTTCCTCTCCCAGGTCGGCTTCTGTGATAAAGATTTTGGAGATTTTCTCACAGGGCCCGTAGAGCACACGAGTGACCAGAGGGTGTTCATCATTCTTCAGTCGTGTCCTTTCTACCAGATCAGCGCAAAAGAAAATAAACTGCTTACAAACAAAAACAAATACCTATATCTACCAAACCATAGCAAATACAGACTTACCCCCAGACTCATGTACCATGTAAAGGACAAAGTCTTCAAAGTTGTTTTCAACCTTAAATAAAACAAATAATGATTATTTCAAGTTTAACTTAAAAGAAAAAAACCTGAAGCCAGCATCTTGTGCTCACCCTAAACTTGTGCAGCAGCAGGTTGAGGACTTGTCCGGTTGTCATTGAGCTGTTTACGCGAACATTAGTGACCGAACCATAAGCTGGAGTGAAAACAGACGTCTAAATGAAGAAAAACAGATAAATCAGTATGCTTGAGTAAAGCACATTTTGTTTTAGTACAAAGCCTCTCGTACACTTGAAAAGTTGAGTGTGTGTTCCTGAACATGAACACGTCGGACATTTTGGCCAGGAAAGCAACGGGAGAAAGGAAATCCTTTCATCTGCAGCTGGACTCTGTTCAACATCAACATCAACTCATGCTGAATCAAGCAGAAACTAATGCGGGTAACTTTGCCTTAAGTTTGTTTTCTGTGGCACATAATGAAATCAGCCCACAGAAGGCCATTGTGAAACTCAGCAGAAGTACAGTCAAAGGAAACCACCGCCCCTATGCACCTGGGGGCACCTCAACAAGGGGATTTGTTAAAGCGACCACATAGATGAGAGTGTTCTGTTTACTGTACCTTGTGGTTGTAGAAGTGGCCGTTGATCGAGAACCTGTGTGTGCGCAGGCGCTGCAGGTCTCCGGCAGTGTGTGTGTTTGACCTCCTCTGAACTCGCATGAAGGAAGCATCACTCCTGGTCCTCAGCAGCTGGGGTGAATCCTCTTCCTCTTGACCCCCAAAATCACCGTCTAAAACAAGAAATAAATTATGTTTACACATTTTTAATAAAATGCTGCTCCTATGTTCCCTCCGCACTCTGCATGACACTGTATGAAAAAGGAAAGGGGATTAGCAAGTGAAATTATTTAGACTTAAAATATTCAATAATGGTTAAACACTAACAATATTAAAATTTTTGTAAGAAAAAATAATGTAAGATAGTCCTTTTACTTTGTTTTATCACCTGTCTCATTTCCAATTCTCAGAGACAAACGTATGGATTGAATTAAATCCTTTTAAAACTAAATCTGTCAGAAATATGAATCACGCTGGGGCTTAACTGTATCAACTTAAGTTAGAAACTGTCATGAGGTTTGTGTTGAAAAAGTTTCTGCTTTGGAGCAGGAGTTTGTTTCCAACTTTCATAAGCGTAAAAGGCAGCACCAATGTCAAAGTTAAACTTGCTAGCATGCTTGGAAGACTAACAGCAAGCAGCCAAGACTTTTAACCCTAAATTACAGACTCTTAGCTGTTTTAGTCATGAATGGTACCCTGTTAAAATAGGCTCAACAAACACTACTAATTCAGTACCCTTTTATGCGTTAATTACAAATCATGACTAATAAGTGTCTTTACTGTTTCATTCAGGAAGTTAAAAAGCTTGTCCTTCATGATATGAAGAAACAAAAATATATATATAGAAATGGTTTGTGATTAAGGATGTCTGAGAAAAAGTGTTGCAGCAATAGGAAAACATTCTCTACTGACTTCCCAAACTGCTAAAGCAAAATATCTCAAGCTGTTTATGTTATTAGGATCTATGAATGCTGGGTATGTGATGTGGGGAGCTTTAAATAGTACTTTCTTCCACCCATTTTCTGTTGGGACACAAAATGAAACAAAAACAAGCTTGTGTATATAAGTAAATCTGTGCCACTAGACTCTGAATGAGAAAACCCCTTAAATTTTCATTCTTAGACAATCAGCTTGATGCAATTATAAACACTACTACATGTCTCGGTTACTGTATTCTTGTGATCCACTAAGCTGCTTAGACATGTTATTGCAGAGTTGAACTGCATTTTACACGTGGACTAAATAAAATTTATAAAAGGTGTCACAATTCAAGAACTTTGTTTTTAAAATGCAACATTGTGTCAACACATATAAATAAAATATGCAAAAAGAAAGCTTGCATTGTTGCTTTTCTGTCGTAGCAGATAGGAGCAACTGACCAAACAGGCTGCAAAAGCCAACGTGATGGACATAAGTAGTGTAATTCTGTTTATTTATAGTGTTGTTGATCTGATCTGGTGTAGCTGGCATATGAGGAAACTACAACACGTGAGACAAGCTTTCCACAAGACCTGCAGAATAAAGCACCTGAGAGGGTTTAATCTCTCACAACGTGAAATCTGCATTAATCCAGGAGGTCTCAGTGTGTGTGTGTGTGTGTGGGTGTGTTGGTAGGGAGGAAGGAATGACTGCACGTGTTTGCGTTCACCAGCTGGTTTAGGTTCTCCGTTCAGTGAGTTATTGTTGGACTCTGCAGGTGCCTGCTTTGCCACAGTAGATATTTCATTCCTGAAAGAGAAAAGAACACTCATTTATTATTTTCTCTTAATTTTATGACTGTTTGGCTTTTCCTGGAGTGGACAAATAACAGTAAAAGACAAGCCACTGCACGAATCTTGATTTAATACGTTTTTCAGCACTTAAAATGATTTGCCTGCTTTCTTGAGTGAACACTGAAAGGAAATGTTAGTTTCTTAACCCCTCATCTATATAGCTGTTCACTGAATCTAAAACACATATTAAAACTGTTCTTATTTCATTATGTCTAACAAAAAAGTCCACATATATATTCAAATCAAATTGCAATATTTTTTTAAAAGACCAACAATTTAAATGTTATATGCTAAGAATTTTTTTTACTTGTATTTATTTGCTATACTTACTGGGAAAAAGATTTTTTTATTCAAACACGTAACGTGTTCAAATGGATCGCTAAAAAGTTTGCTTTGCTGACACCAGACTATGGTTATCAAAGCTTCTATAATGTGGGTAGTGGTCAGATAGTTTGGCAGCAGTATAATTTCATCTGCAAGGCTATTTTCTCAAGAAAGTGAAAAGTTACAATTAGGCAAATGAAAAAGAGCAATACACTGATATAACTTAGCAACTTTATTGTGCTAACAATGACTTTTTCAGGTTTTTACAAGAGAGTATTGATCTCACATGACCTTCTCTTCTCAGCTGAGCCCATTAAGGCCTCTGTATGAAGTATGAATCAGACAGCTTAACCTGTTGAGACGAAATCTTTCGTTGTCATCAAACATCTGAAGTCTTATTGGTCGGCGCAGACCCCAGTAAATGTTTAGCAGCCCCTCTAGGATGAGCTGTCCATCCTCCTGCACAAAGAGAACCACACAGAACAATAATAATCAACAGAAATGTTCAGGGAGGAAATCCTGCTTGGCTGACGGCCACCGCGGCTCAGTTTCAGGTGTACGTGCTGGAACAGTCGCATTCAGCTGCAAGGGGAAGCCTTGAAAACTGGAGAAAGTCAGTCAGGTTGGGCTGTCCCCTTTTTCCAAAGTGGAGGAGTAAAGTCATGTCTGAAGCGGCATCAGAAAAGAGCGAGTGCTGTAGGTCACGTAGACGCAGGGTGAAGCTTTAAATTTACGTAACATAAATGAGAATAACTTTAGAGAACAAAAATATTTCTTAATAACCTTTACTTTAAGGGACCTGTTATAATTTACATCTATAAGTGTAACATATGTAGGAGAAATACTAATTGTAATGAAAATATTTTGACTTCAATAGTTTGGCATAGGTCAGCAGCTAATTACTATTATTTTTCATAAAAACAGGAAATAAATAACATCGCAGCGGTGAATATAATAATTACAGACTAAGAAGGCTCTCTGTCTCCCCAGTTTGAAAATATTTGTTATATCACCACCACTTCTAAGTCATTACCCGCAATACAACATGGGTCTTTCAACATAGGTTTTACTTGTTTCAATCAGATTGTCACAGAGATCTTAACACTAAAGTAAAAAAGATAAGACAAAAATTTGTTTTTATAAGTTAAAAGGTCAGCCTGGTCAGGTGATGCAAGGTCTGAGTTTCTGTTTTGCCTTTGGGTTAAATTTTACTCTATAGAAATTAAACTACTGGAAACATCAAGAAAACAGCAAATGGGAGAAATAATTCAAGAAATGTTCAAAAAGCTTGGTCAAAATGCAGTAAAGCTTTTGCTTTAATAATTTACTTTAAAAAGTAAACATACAGAAATAAAGGTAAACATTGGGTAAACTTTACAACTGCAAACTTTCTCATACTTCTATTAAATTTTTGTTACATTACCACTACAAACTTCCATATATGTTATTTGACTTTAATGTGACAGATCCACACGAAGTAGTACATAATTGTGAAGTGGAAAGATAATTATACAAGTTCTTGATTTTTCTTTATTTTTTACAAGTAAAACCCTATGGATATGGCAGTTCATGTCATAAAGTATTCTGCTAAATGTTTCAGTGAGCCATTCCAAGAATCAGCCCCACTCAGTGTTTGAGCATTTGGGTTTCTGTCTTTTTAGCTGGTTTCTTCTGCTGCCTGTTGTTCCTTGTTCTCCTGAGATTTTCCTACCGTGTCTCAGTTTTATTTTAATTTTTTTGAAAATTCTGAACTTTTCTTATTTATTAAATGCCACTTAAAATCCCCCAAAAGGAAAAATGTTGATGTAAAGTACCCCTCAATCTCGCAGCACACTGCACAAGGATTTCTGTTTCCTCTACCAGTCAGCACACAAAGTTCAAGTACATAAAAGCACATCTTCCATATTTCTAAATAAACAAGAAACATTTTTTTGCCTGAATGCCTCGTGACTGACACATTTTTCCATTTAAACTGTAACTGGTCTGTCATAGTTTTATAACAAGATAAAATTTGTAGTTGCCTAGTGGAAAATATTACATTCAGCATGTAAACATTGTTTTTGACTTCATTTTAGACTGAACAGCATAAGGAATGCTGCCTCCAGGCAAAACACTGGACAGAAACATTTCCATGTGTGTATGTGCGGTAAGTCCATGGCTTCATTGTTTCTGCTATGTAAACACAGAGCGCAGCTGCAGCACTGGAGTCTGCTAACCCACCACTCCTGAGTTTCCTGAGCATGCACAGACACACCCTCAAATGTGCACGCTCGCACCAACTCACATAGATGTAAGGTCAGCGAAGCTATTTTTGGATAAGGCGGTTAATCACTGTGTTGCAGCCAGCCTATAAAGCCTGGACGCATGCTCAAGTCCTCTCATACTCTGCTGCACGGATTAGACGGCACTAAGTTTATCCCAGCATTCAAAGAGCCCAAACTCAAACATTGAAGGTGAGCAGGATTCTTCTTTTTTCTCTTTGTTTAATGTACTATCAAAATTTTACAATTAAAAAAAAATAGCAAAGTAGAACTCCAGTGTTTTACCAGCATAATATTTAAGATTTTATTGATAAATTAGAATAACAACGAACACAACTTTAATAATCTCTAACAAGTTTGTTTTTCTACTTATTCCTGCAGCATGAAAAACAAGAGGCTGCTAATGTCTCTGCCTCTACTACCCACAATTACTGAGACACTGGAGGACCTGCCTGCCCATCCCTCCTCCTTGCAACAACCCCAGGGATCCCACTCTCTGGACGACTACATGTCAAGCATCCAAGCCCTTGCGCGGCCTGTCGAGGACACGAGTTACGGCCCCGTCAGACTCCAGAGGTCCCCCCGGCAGCATCAGCTCTCAAAAACTGGCCGTGTGTCTTTACGCACACCAAGGACTTCCAGAGCAGCCAGTCTGCCCTCGCACAGCACCGAGGAGTTTTCCCTCAGGATGAGCAGAGAACGAGACAGCAGGGGCAAAGACCCCGTGGACTGGCTCTTTGGACAAATAAGGACTTGAAGAGAGATGCTGCTATCGTCGGACATCATGTGGGTACTTTGCTGGAGCGAGGAAATAAGTTCGGAGGAACCTCAGGATGAACTGCTCCGCCATGGCTCATGATAATAGTACAAATGTAACTTATATATTTATATTTTTATTTAGTAAAGACTCTATGTGGTCTATGTGTTTACAGAGTTTAATATTTTGTTAAGACGTAAGATGTGGTTTCTAATAAAATGATAAAATATCACAATTTTCTTTCTGTTTTTTTCAAGCAATTTATATCATTCTGTGACTTTTTTGTGCTGTATAAAATAATTATCAGGAGGAGTTAATGAACAATGTATATATATATATATATATATATAGATTAAACAACAGAGGAAAGCCGTTGTGGTGCATGTAGCAATACCAAGTGACTGCAACATCAGGAAAAAGGAGCATGAGAAACTAGAGAAATACCAGGGCCTAAGGGAG
>CAEGAG010259592.1:0-17787 GCA_903067065.1 Brachyrhaphis terrabensis
AAAAGGAGATATTGGACTGATCTGGACTAACTGGTGTTATTGCAGATTTGCCAATAGTTTATTTTATAAATTTTTTTATCCGATTACTCGATTAATCGTAAGAATAATCGATAGATTACTCGATTACTAAAATATTCGTTTACAACAGCCCTAATATCCACCCTTCCATCAGTAGTTCAGGCTGCTAGTGAACATGTAGTGGTGTGGGGTGACATACTTTGACCCCTGTATCAGCAGAGCACTGTTTAAAGACCAGAAGCAACCTGAGCGTTGTTACTGACCATATCTGCATTTGATTACAGTGTAACCATTTTTGGATGCCTGTTAAAAAGCAACTCCTTGTTCTACACTTTGCTTCAGAGCATTTGGAACTTCATCTATTAGTTTTTCTCGATTCTGCTGCATCTTTGACTCTGTTGCTCCTTCCATAACTGAAACAATGCAGCAGGATTTAATCCTTTCATAAATTAGATCAAAGTCCTAACTCCACAGTTTTAATTTAAATGTTCATTACCTATCACCCATCTCTCATCTGTAACTGATACACCTGTGCAGTGCTTTATTAAACATTTTCATTTTAATTAATGACTTGCTATTTTTCTACCCAAAAGCATGATTATGCAAGTGTGGTTTCAATCACTGTGTTCCCCCTTTGCTTCGCTGATACTTAATTTGTATGCAGCCACTTTCATTGCCTGCCCCTAGGAGAGCAGAGGTCCATATAATGGTTATTTCAAGAGCTTGGGTTTGGATGATTCAAAGGGATGCAACAAAACTCAGAGAAAATTCAGATCAGTCCATATACATTAATCAGTGCTTTAGTATTTCACAAAAAAAGCCAGCATTAAGTTCAAAGACGGGAACAATTTTTAGCCAAAGACACAATGAGGGTGCAGTATTATCTCCACGTTTACATGCCATTTTTATAGCCCTTTCTTCAGTGATGTGCATAAAATGTGTTTAATTAAAGAAAGGGAATATGATAAAAATAGAAACGTCACGCCTTGGTTTTCCTCTTTGTCATTAATATCCTAGAACAACAACTATAAAGCGGAGAGCTAAGTGCTAAAACCCTGTATTGAATACAATGTCTTTTTTTTGGGATCATCCTCAGAGATTCACCTATCAGCTCTTAACTGAGATCTTATGCTTAATTATTCATGTAATGTGTTGTAAGAGGAATTTTCTCTGAAGTGTATGATCTGGTTTTTCTCTGTTGTCTGATGATAAGATCCATTAATTCATCTGCTACACTAATATTTTAACATTCAGTATGTGAAAAAGAACATGGCTGCTGGCTATATTGATCTGATGAATACAGCCAACTGAGCTCAAGCACAGTTGCTTATTTTTTTGAGAATTGGGAAAAAAAGAGAAGGTATATATATTTATATATTTTATGAGGAATGTATAAAGTTAGGTTGAAAAAAATTTACAAAAAACTGTTGGATTTTGCTTTTGAGTGATTGATAATTATTCCTTACAGGTTTTTGTGAATTACTGTGGACAGGCTCACCAGGTGATTGTCTCATGATCTCACCGAATTGCATGTTTTATCTGATATTTGTGCCTTAGATCCAGGACTCAGAATGAATGTTTGGGCTATTCTATGAATGCATGATGGCTGCAGGTATTTTAACTGGTTAGTTTAGAACACACAAAGTAGTTTGGTAACTATTTATGTGGCTCTTGTGAGCAAATGCAGGAAATTGTTAATTTTTGTAATAATTTTCCATCAAAGGAACTTGGTTATACTTTTGGCCACTTTAACACCAACAACTGTGTCCAGTCTGTAAGAGAATTTAATATGGCTGTTATGGATGCCTGCTAGTAATCTACACAGCTCTCACACCATTGCATATCCCATAATTCACAGCTACTTGCAGCTAGAGAAAGAAGTGCACAAGCTGCTCTTGGGAGTGGGGCCTGCTGTGTTCCAAAGTTCACATTTCTCTGTTAGACCGATCAAGCTACACAAAGAGTTCACAAAGGATTTAGCTGACTTTGAAGCCCAATAAAATAATTTAGAGGTGTCATGTAATCTATTCACGTTTGATGCGGAGAGAGCTCCAGCACTTACCCAGATGGAGTTTATAGGACTGCAGATTAAAACCCCTTCAAGCTGCTTAAATGCTCCAGGTGTTTGGAAGTACAGACAGACGTACTCTGTGATAACGATGAAAAAGTCAGTGCACAGAACCTGTCTTACATCTGCACACCTCCAAAATTTTCTAATGATCTCTTCAGCCCAGAGCTTAACACCAAACATAGATGAACTTGTCGACAAATTACGCCAGGCATGCTTTCTACGTCAAGAATATGTGAGATGAACATCTTTAAAGTTTATTATGTACTGTTGAGACAGAGAAAGCGTACCCTGCTGACAGTTCAGTGCCTTACTAGCCAATGAGGATAAAATCAACAAGATATTCATGAATCACTTCGACATAGTGAAAATCAGTATTTCATATATGCAGAATGGCATTTTACCATCCACAATGAAAATGTCAGCTATTTCAAACATTATTCTTCCTCAGACAAATGACTTTGTTTTTTTATTTATTTGTACTGGGTTTGCGGCTGTAACTACCCACAAAGGCATTCTCTCTTTCTAGAGAGAAGCTAAGTTCTTACTAGGAGAATATCTAATTTAAGTTATCTGTGATTTAAATATGAATACGCAATTGTTGGGACAACATCAAAATGGCTTGCAGATTCTTATGATAACACAGCAAACTAGTAGTTGTTGGATCTGCATGATATTGTCCAGGAAGCTTGATGCAATTTCAATTGTGCAGAGTGAAGGTGAACCAAATTAAATTGAAGTAGTGAAAAATTTCGGCATCCTCACCCAATCAAACAGATTTAGCCAGGCCATCCTGTTGTGAAAGCATCTTTTTATAAAGTGACACAGTTTCCAAAAGAAATGTTGAAAATTGTTCTGATTAATTTGACCTTTCTTCTAGTCACAATCACAGAGAAACTGCATTTTTCTCACCATTTTCTAAATCGTAGGTGAGACTACTTTGCAATCAGTTCCAATCAATAAACCCCTCATTTGAAGAAAAGAAGGGATTTGTTATTAAATCAAGTGCAAATTATGTGTATTCATGACAAGTCAAAGGATCTAACAGCTTTAGAAGTCGTGCATGAAGCTCAAAAACACAATCATGGTGTACCTATGGCGCAGGATCAGCTTTAGTACTCCAAACACGTCATACTGGAGCACAACAAGGATGCTGAGCCTGAATGCTTAATTTGCGGCCAGTGGGATGCTTTATCCAGAGATATAAACAAGTGCAGGCCCTATTGCATGCGTCGTCACGTGGGGCGAGCATGGATTGAATTGTTAAACAGTGTGGGACCTCCTTGTTAACCCCCAGAGTGCAGATTCCAAGCATTCATTCAAGAGAAAGTCCCGACTTTGAAAATCCAGTTGTCCATAGCAATTGGAATCTTAAATCCAAGCATCTAGCAGAGGTACTCATCAAAAGCGCTTCATTACATCCAACTCTTCAGAACCACAACAAGTCTTTCTGAATTCAAATAACAGACAACAAAAAACTGGAGTTTTTGTCCTGCAAGCATCAGATAAAAAAAATCTGGCAAGCAGATTCTTTTTTGTGTTGCATGGGATTGAGGAGAAAGCATCAGCTGAATTCTTGTGGTGAAATGCTGTGCAATACTTTCAATTTTAATCCTTTTCACAGAACTTTTCGTAATTTATGCATTAAAAGATAAACATAACTGACCTATAAAAGTTTTTATCTTAAATGTCAAATAAGCTTTTGCATCCTGTAATTTTTTTTATTTTTTATAGGATTTGTGTGTCAGATCCCATGCTGTTATGTGACGACTTACATGAAAAATTCTTCACAATTGAATCAGTATACTTTTGAACTGACCAGACGTTTTGGATGCATTTTTTTTCTCGTTTTCTTTCCCCCATTTTCCATATTCACACATCTTTGTAAATACTACAGACAAAATGTTAATCATTATCATATTAATTTATTTATAATTTATTCAGTTGCTGAATAAATTAAGTTATACAAGTGTAAAACTCATGATTGTCCTATGAAGTTAGAACTTTGTCTAAAGAGAGGTCAAATAAACCTCATCAGCACCCATGGACACACACATCCGGACATCCTGTTGCATGTTTCAATGACCTTCAAGACATAAGTTGCTTCAGCACCAGCACCAACTCTCCCGTGGCCCTAAAAAGATTAAGCGGAAATTAAAAGAAAAGTGCTATAGATAATAAAAATTCTCACAATATGACTTATTTGGAGAGCTGTTGCAAGATGCAGTTTTTGCATGATGCAAAAACTATCAAGTCATTATGTGAGATGCAGTCAGACTCCCACCAAAGAACACGGTGCTAAAATAGAATCAAACAGTGCTAGTTTAATGTGGAAGGAAGAAACCTTCTGCAGAACATAGCTGGGCCTGAGCATTTAACACAGTAAAATTCTAATATTTACCAAATGTATCATTTTCTGCAATCAGTACCTTACTGACTGTTTCTCATCATTGCTCATGTTGTGAGCTAGGTGTGCTCATTGTCTGCCTGAGAATATTGCCAGTCATATTTGTGTGTAAGCACCTTGTTGTGATGATACAAGGGTATTGGTTGTGATTTGTGACTTTCCCGGATATGATTCCTGGTTATTTTCCCTGCAACTGGTTGAATGAGGTGGTTTGCAATACAATCAAATCTCACCCTCTAATTTTACGAATCAGCATGCCTTCGACAGGATAATGAGAGGCAAATCATCTGAAGCATGATTTAGTTAAAATCAAAACTTGCTCTTTCAGAGCAAACCATGGGTATCGATGACTTAAAGGATGTATGATCAAACCAGTGTGATTAAAACTACTTTTTACAATTGCACAGGAAATTAAACTTTGTACTATTAATAAAATTTGGAAACTTTGACGACACTGCTTAGTGCTTTAAAATGTAACTTCTTTTTACAGATTTTTCTTCTGGGGTAGTAAAAGGTAGTAGATTAAATTTGCTCAAATTAAGGCCATTGACAGGTAGTAAAATGTAACAACCAGATTTTTACTTGGTAGTATCTTGTCTGTATGTTTTATTTTTCTATTCAGAAACCCAAGTGTTTTTATTATTTAGCACACCGTGTTCCAGTTGGGTCATTATTTGTGTTGCGCAGCGCACTCACTTCTTCCTATGAGTTGTTGACAAAAGCTAAGTGCTTGCAGTTCAGTTTTTAAGTTCGGTCTGGAAGAATTTTATTAATTGATCATAATGTCCGGGTTTTTGTTGTTTTTCCAGGGACCAGTAAGCATCCTTAAATTGACTGGCGCGATGCCTGGAGAACGGCAGCCTTTCTCCTCCCGAAGCTGCTGCCTGGTGGCGGCGAAGAGTGCTGCAGGTGTATTAATATAGGTAAGCGGATAGACTGAACACTGCGGACGGCTGTTCTGTAGTCGATGCTAATGTAAGGGTAGCTTTACGGACGAACCGGAAAATAAATTTCATATCATCCCGGTCTCAACAAAAATAATTGTTAGGGATCCTCAAAAATGAAAAATTGGACTGATGTTGATATCCAATAGTAACACTGCTGTTGTACTAGATTTACCAATATTTTATTCTATCAATTTTTTTTATCCGATTAATCATAAGAATAATCAATAGAATACTTGATTACTAAAGTATTTGTTTACAACAGCCCTACCACAAACCGTGAAACCATTACTACCAACCGTGCTGGACCCATGAACTGTTTACACCAAAGGCTTCTCCTACCATCTGGCTAATACCACTGACATAAAATCTTATAGGACCAGACAATGTCTTTACAAGTTTTTGGAAAGCTTGTGCTAAATGGAGCCTCAGTTTCCTGTTCTTAATTGACAGGACACCGTGTGTTCATTTGCGCTATAGCTCTTCTACTTCAAGGTTTGACATATTGTTCATTCAGAAATTGATGTAATGATGGCTTAGATAAGCCTGTATGGGTTTTCAATTATCTCAACAACTCTGTCCCTTACTCCTCTAACTTCAGTGAGGCATTTCTTATCCAAAGAAACTGCTCTCTGGATATTTTCTTACATTTAAACCATGATATGACCAAGAAAATCAACAGTTTCTGAAATACACAAATCAGTCCTTCTGGCACCAACAACTATACAAGGATCAAAGTCACTTAAGTCTCCTTTCATCAACTATTCTGATATTCAAATTGAATTTCAAACGCTGTATTTATATGCTTACTAAAGTCAGTTCGTTATCAAAGGTCCTTTGTTGCGTAAAGTGTAGATCAAGTGTCTATGTGAGAATAAACTACTGCTGATGAACATAAAGCAAAACAACTTGTTTGTTGGCGTCATATGTCATCACTGACAAATGCAATATTTTGCACATTATTTCAACTGGATGCTTTAGTACTAAGACTCAAGGAACAAAATTGCCTGATATGTGGGAAGATGTAACTCTTGAGTGAACAATCTCTAATCCCAGTCTTTTGATAAGGGCTGCTGCTATTGAGCACAAAACAAAAGCACAACTCTCAACAATTATCAGTTTCAAGATGTAAACCTTTTTCTTGTTAGTTATCTTAGCTGCTTTAAACACTGTTTTAAAAACATGGCTTTACTTCTGGTATCTCAAAGTATTCTCTTACCACCATAATGTATCATGCTGCTCTGATTAATCTTCTAAAGTGTTCTGAGTGCATTACTAAGAAACACATGCAACTAATAATTATCTTGAGCTCCAATTATGGAAGTCTTAGTCATAAGCAGAGGCCTTTGTTAATCAGGAGAAGACTGTTGATGCCACCGTGATGTGAAAATGCATGGGAATCTTGATAATTTGCAGGGAACGCGTTGCTTTTGTGGGTGCCCCGCTGCCCATAAAGAGCAAGGAATTCATTAAAGTCAACTTACATTTTCTTGATTGTTAGTGTGAGGACACAATTACCATGCGAGAACTCTTAGGCTGCCTCAAAGCTAAATAATTATGGAGAGTTGTGCTTGTAATTTATGACTCTGCATCTTTTCACAATTAAACAATGGGGGCCCTGTAAATAAGAGTTCTGTTCTGCAAAACTTATGTTATTTTGTTTAGTGTCTATATGATACAAAAGAGTCTTGCAGGTCTGCCGTCTTGCAGTCTTATGACATCTGACAAGCATGAAAAAAAAATCTGTTTACATTATCACTTGATAACAGCAGGCTGACATCTTCATTTCCTGTGCGACCCCATAAAATAACCTTGTCAAAGAAATATTACATCCCATGCGTAATGACATTTTGTTTGCTTCAGTCACGCAAGGTCATCAGTGTAAGGCTGTCAACACAGTCTGTGGCCTAAAGGCTTCGGTGCAACTTTAATGACATGAACAATCATTGATGGCGAGACAGTGACCACTGATTTCTTGTGTTGTATTCGATGTGAGCAGAACAGAATATAGAAATATTTCATTTTCTCTTTATTTTCACCTGGAGTCTGAGTATGCATCTGTTGTTGAACTCGTGCACAAAAAGAAGAAAAATAAATTTCACCTAACATTTTCAGACTCTGTGAGCTTTCAGTCAGTGTGTATTAGATTTATCACTTTCTTGTTCCTACACCTTGTTGATGCCTCCAGAGTACGACTACATTGGTATGGGAGTGGAGGCTTAAGCTGCGACTATGACATCCTTCTTGGTGCATTATCTTCACACTCAATCTCCTTGGGGTAGATGGAGTGCACCAAGGAAGTGCTTCCACCAGTTAAGTCTTAACATGTAACTAGACATTGCTTTTAGGGGTCGGCTGTTAACAGGGTTGACAATGCTCTTTTCTAGCCTTCAGACTGAATATTCCCCAAGTCTCCTGCTCTTCTTGATAGTTCCTTTTTTTTTTTTGGAAAGAGCTTTCAGGGTAAGTCATCATTGTTAATATATTCAGTGCATATGGGTTCACAAGGTATATTTTTTTTATATTTCATCAAGATTTTTCATGGTTCTCTGTGGTTGACTTATTGTTCAAGCCATAAATATCAGCTATATTGTGATTTTGTTTCAGTCCTTCTGTTAAAATGAAGTACCAGTTTGTACATGAAACTTTTCAGATTCTATATTTAAGCTTCTATATCTATTATCTCTGGTGAGCTGATGGGTTTGGTGGCAATGGGATAGGCAGGCTCACTTGTTAATGCTGTGGCTCCAAACAAAAAAGACATGTTTACGTTTGAATTAACCATGTGAAATTTTGATAACGAAATTATGATGCCAAATTATTATTTTTCCAAAGAACTGATATCATGTACTTTATATTTGACTAGTTTTCATCTTATTTGTCTGATATTTTATTCATCAGGATAGACCTGTTATCATTTGACTCTGCCTCTCTAAACTGTGGCATTCCACAAGGGTCCATTCTGGTTTCACTATTATTTTCATTTTGCATTCTTCCATCAACATCTTGAATAGTTTTCTGATTGACCTACCACCTTTAAGCAGATGAAATCCAGTTGAATAAGTTTAATAAGCTGAATACGTTGTCCATCATATTTCAGTGACCAACAAGGATCAGGGACGGGATCAAGGACTCTCTTGCATTGGTCTAGCTTTAACTATATAAAAAATAACCCAGATCATAGCTTGTAACTAATTGTATTCAAATATCAACCAGGAAGTTGTAAGATAGGTAGGTGTTATATACATTACTTCTTATTTTTTTTTCTTTTTAAGTTTTGTAGATCCAGACAGTAGCAGTTTTTGATATGGGCCGACAAGGACATGAACCCCCCACCCTCGCTCACAACCAGAAGATCTGAATGTCAACAGTGCCTAATGCAACAGTGCCCAGTGCGAAACATCAGCAACAACAGCAAAAAAGAGAAATTAAATACAAAACTCCATAAATAAATACGTAAAAATAAAATATATATTAGTGCACTTACATGCAAGGGGTGGATTTTTTGAAAGAAGTAGAAATAAAAGAAATAGAGTTGATGTTGTAGCTGCACTAAATGTTTAATTGCTAACTTTGTTTTAAAACTAATTTAATAACCTTTTGAGAGCTTCTTTTATGTTCCACTCGTGTCCAAGAGTATGTGGTTTTCTTTTGTACCAAAAATAATTTTTTTTAAATCTTTGAAAAGTTGTCAACTATCTTCCCAATCTGAAAACATCCTCTTTATTTCCTTTGCACATCTCAAGGTTGCATATGTTCTCTTTTCTGCTCCTCCTCATATTATGTATTATCCAGGTACATAGTGCCATTTTATAGCGCAATCATGTAACTGTTACCTTCAGTAGTCATAAAAGCTCTGCATATACTGTATCTAACATAGTTTAAAAGAGGGGTGGGGGGAACCCATACCTTGCATACCTTGATGCTATGAAGCTCATCAGAAGTTGTCTGCTCTGTAAACAACCATCCTCCACTGCGAAGAGAGAAATACTGTTAATGTTAACCCATGGAGGCGTGGCCACCATGGACTGAACGTTCATGTTCTCCGCCACCATCCATGCATCCATTTTCTTACAACCTTGTCCCTAGTGGGGTCGGGAGGTGACTATCTCCAGCCAACGTTGCGGGCGAGAGGCGGGGTACAACCTGGACAGATCGCCAGTCTGTCCAGTAGTAGAAATTCTACTGGAGAAATCAAAGTAAATAAGAGTAAGCCCAGACTGTCTGAAATGAGATTTTAATCGAGCAGAATTGTGCAGGAAAGCAATCGCCAGGCTGCAGCGCATATATATCGTATGTGTTAGGCATAGTTAGTGAGTTGTGTGTTTTGTGTGAAGTATAGAGACCACACCAAAACCATTGTATTTCTTCAAACATGCAAATTAAAATAATGTTAGCGGTTGAATGCAGGACTTGAGGAGACCTTTATTTTTTTTCTTTATTCTTCTGTCTAGAGATCTCGACCTACTTGGGAAACATTTGGCACCCCAATCCAAAATATTCTGGCCTTAGGATGAAACAACACACAGAAACTGAAGTTTTGAAGATACACAAATTAACAGCAACAACTTGCTTCACAATTATCTCAGTTTTAAGACGGCATGATGAATGCAAACTTTAGGTCTTTTTGTAGTTTTGCGCTACATGAGGGCCTTATTTAAGGCACAAAACCTAATTAACTGAGGTACATGACGGAGTAGAGGACTAGATGGCTCACACGGGGCTGAATTGGCCTGATACGCCCCTATTGCCTGTTTTATTCCTTTTTCTCTCTGTTTTACATTTATAACCGTAGGAGGAGCGAGACAGCTTCAAGATGTATTCCTGATTATCAACACTCTGCTGGGTTTCTCTCCAACCATCTAATCTGGTAATTTAGCACAGGAGGAATAATTTAAAGGAAAAAGTACTCTGTGCCTCCAGGTTGGAAAAACATACTATATCTCATCAATCGAACCAAAATGACAGATTAACTCATTAAATGGCTTAAGGGGACTTTTAAGGCATTTTTGCATATCAGGAAGAGTATGCACCAATTTACAAATTAAATACATACGATGCTGCAAACTTAAGGTAACATAGTCAAAGGGGTTTGATCAAAAGGTTTTGGTGTTTGATGAGAATAATATTTTAGAATATCACTATTGCCTTGCAGCAGGTTGATCCTGGGTTCAAATCCAAGCCTGTGATCTTTATGCATGGAGTTTGCAAGTTCTCCCTGTGCATGGATGGTTTCTTTATGGGTACTCCACTTTCCTCCCACAGTCCCGATACATGACTGTTAGGTTAACTGGTCACTTTAAATTGTCCTTTGGTGTGAGGGTGTGCGTATGCGGGGGTGCGTGGTCCCGTATATCTCTGTATTGCACTGTGATGGACTTGTCCAGGGTGTGCCCTGCCTCTTTCTCACCGACCGCTTTAGAAAGGCACCAACTTTCCCATGACCCTACAAGCAGATTTGGATATCGACAATATACGGAGGGAAGTGTTTCCATAACGTGCTATGAAAAATGCTTGCGTTTTGAGTCCACAAGGACATTATACTGTAGTGTAAAAGTCAGTAGTTATTGCCAATCTCCCACTTGAGTTGTGGACAGCTGTGATCTTAGATACAAGTACCATTCATAAGCTATGACAAAATTGGCTATTATTGGCTGTCAATATTATCCCCAAACTTCCTTGTTTAACAGCTTTTAGCGTTACGTTGTTTAAATTTTAATAAATAGCGAAATGTACCAAAAACCACAACTCTAAAATTTTTTCAGCCTTATCAATAATTGCATTGTTCTCAGCAAATTTCACAATATTCACAAGAAGATCTAAATATATCTCAGCTGGGGTAAGATCCCAGTGTTTTAAGATCCTAACAACTCCTCGAGCTCAGAAATACACCTGAGTTCAGACTCAAAGAATCTCATTTCTCTTTTATGCTTTGTACTAATGTTATTCAGTGCTATAGTAGCTTCTGAATTGTTAACACAACCATCAAAAATTATCACTAGCCATAAAACAGCACACTTTAACAGGAAAGCTGAACATATTCTGCAAGTGCATTTGATTTCTATGAATCTATCTTTTTGTCTACATATTTCACATCACTGCATTCACACACAAAACAAACTGTGAATATGCAAAATTAATGAGGTCCAAGGCTTTGCCAAGGAGACTAAAGTTAGAAAAGTCTCTGACAGTTCAATATGTAGAGTAATTTCCCATTTTAGCACAGAAACTACTATTAAAGAACTGGGGAAGTTTCACATGAAAGCAGATGCAAATCTCCTCCACGGAGTGTCTGCAGCAGTAGTTGAAGTCTTGTCTCCTGCACCCAAGGAGATCTGAGTGGAAGACTGTGGGTAATAAGACAATTAAGGAGCAACTCACGTGATCTGCAGCTGCACCAATTCATGGAAACTTTGTCAAATCACACTCCCTGCATGTTAATATTTTGATATGCATTATGCTCAGACGATGCAAACATACATTTGTTCCAAAATGTGATTTTCTAAATAACTCAATTATCCTACATGCACAGCCATAAATGTAATCTTTCCATAGGTACCCTTACATTAATCAATTTTTTTTTTTTTCTGGCTTAGAAATATTACATTCAACATCAACTTGTACCTCAATTAAGGACTTTAGTTACATTCACAGTTGTTTTTGCTCAATTGCAGCTCTCTCAATTCTTTAAAACCATTAATATATTTGTATTTTTTCCGTATTAGTCATCTTTTAAAACGATCAATATTGAAGCGTAATTACATCTATAAACATGTGGAAGCTAGCTTCAGCAACAAAGACAAAATGAAATAAAATGAACAAAAACTTTGCCATGAAAATTACATTATAAACAAGTAGGTTTCTATCAAGAACTATGATCGAATGGCTGCATTTCATTGAAAAGCATTATGTGTTGTGCACTTTCTAAGAGGTGAAAGGGCACGGTCCTCTTTTCATACATGCAAATGTGCTACCCATTGCTCCCAGTGAAATTGAAAGCACCTTTGATGAAATGAGGGAAAGCAGGCCGGATTCTAAATTATTTATTTTTTTCACACTTTAATTCTTTCATTACTGAAGGTCTTGCATATTTATGTAAAATTAAAATTATTTATTTAGTAGTTGCATCTAACAGTCCTCCATCACATGGTCTAAATCATACATCTACTCTGACTGTAGTATTTTTGAGTACTTGTGGATGTTTGATAATCTGCATCCCGTTCTATACACTTTGATACACACATTTGGTATGTAGCTGATTTATTCTTTATTCTTGAAATTTGGTTAATAAATTTGTGAGGAAGTCGTTAACAACAAAAATTTGTTCAGGTTTAACTGAAGTCAAGGAATAAATCTAGCTTCATTATTTCCATTTTTACACATACAGTTGGTTTGTTACTCAAAACCTTATGTCAAATCATCAGTATGTATGTTCACAGGCATAATGTTTGTACGTGTATGCGCAAGGTAGCAATAGGCCAACATGTAACCCTGGACACAGTTAAGAGGTTCATCGTGCTTGAGCATGGACGTTTAGAGAAGCAAAGTCTGTGCCATGCCCAAAATGTCTGTAAATGCTCAGCAGAGACTGGAAAGAGTGTGCACACCAACAATGTGTATGAAAAAACAAAGCTTTCATTCACAAGGTGACACTAAAAACAAAAGAAAGACGACTGCAAACAAAAGCTGAAAAAACACCATGAATGTTTGTTTTGAAAAGTTTTATCTCGTCAGAATTGCAAGAACTCACAAATTACATTAGAATACGGATCAGAAATTACTCAAAATAACTTTCTTTTAAATGGACAACTGTCAAAACCAGTGTCTCCTTGGTGTCCCAATTAAAACCATAAAATAGGCTTTCATTTAGTAGATAAACTAACTTAAAATGGTAAACCGCTAAGACAGCTTTATGGAAAAATATGAAAACTTACAAAACATATATTTTCTAACTAGATAAGCCAGACAAAAGCTTAATTTTGTCAGCACATCTTCCCAGTAATACCTATTGAGAGTCAATGAGGGGTGTAGGAGTTATTACAAAGTAAATGAACAGCCTTTGACGCCACCATGTATGTTCCCCAATCCCATCAGGGTTGGGGAACATTCTTTTGAAACTTCGACAGCTGTTTTCTCCCTGATCTTATTTGCAGAGTGCCAACATTCAAATTTTCATATTCTTTTAGATTTTATGTGGGGTTTTTATGTGTTTTGAAATAATTAAAATGCTTAGTATCCACACTTGAATCTGTAAATAATTCAAAAGACCGAGGGGGAAACTTGTTCCTTTTTTTGTCATTGCAAGTCACAAAGGCCTACCACATTTTTTCAGAATTTAAATTTTAAATTATTTTAAAATGCCCTCTGCTTTCATTTCACTGTTCTGCACTACTGCATATCAAACAAGAATCCCCATTTTAAAACATTGAAGGCTGTGGTTATAAACTAAAAATGTGGAACAGTTGAAATAGCATGAATACTTTTTCAAGGCACTGTATGCATAGACATCAATGAAAGATAATACCCGTCTAATGACTTAACTTCACAGTGTTGCTATCTTGCAAGCAGGAGAAAAAAAATGACTGCAAAGATACCATCAGATTTACAAAGTAGTTTATTTCCTCAAGCTGTGAGACTAATTAATTCATCTTTTTCACTCGAACGCAAGATCTTAGCTTTTGAATCATGATAATTTATTCACTTGTGAATAACTTTTAAATTTTTGTCAGTTGTGCAATGGGAATAGATATGCAATTTTCTTATTTCTCTAAAGTCATCATTTCATCACGATATTTTCCTCTCATTTAGGACAGGTATCAAAGATCTAAAGGGAAATTTACCATACTCTAGAGTACTGGAGTTGCAATTTATTCAGCAATAACCAGATTGAGAAGGGTAAACATTGGGTATGTTCATTACTTACAGAGCTTAAAATTTTTTCAAATTAACACTCAACAGTAGTAATGTATTTTGAAAATAACACATTTTACCTTCACATTGTGCGATTGGAATTGCTCATACTTTCACTATAAAACATAGTTCTGAGTTCTACTACTGTTTTTCTTCGATTTGATGTCACCAAACACTTAAGTTATCGATGATCACTGTCCTTCGGGGTTTTATTCCAACCATATTTCTTCCTCACAGAAGAAAGTTACCAACTGTCCTTCCAATTTCTAATAGACTGTTCTCCAAAAACATTATATTATGTTGGTCTGTTTAAGATGGGTCAAATCATTGGCATCAAGCAGAGAAAACATCTAAGGAGAATACAGCAACTTCTGACATCTTTTCCACAAACATAGGGATGTGTCTTTCCACATGGCTTTTGAAGAAATGAGAAGCTACTCATTTTATCAGTTGGGGTTGAATAACGTATTGCCAGCTGGAAGACAGTTGTCTATGCAGTAACTATCCAATAGGAGATTCGCTCAGTTAAAGCTGCAGTATGTCATTTTTATGAATTTTTTTTTTTTTTTTTCTACATATTTGTTAAAACTGTCAGGACAGTATTGAATGAGACAGATAATCTGTAAAAAAAAATTGAGCTCGTCTTTTCCCAGTACTAGAGCTAATTCGAAACTATCGATCAGAGCCAGGAGGGAGGTTTTGTGCTGTCAATCAAGCTTGTATGTATGCTGCTCACAGCCCTCTCGCCTCCCTCTTTGCTCTCTGCTACGCTACAGCTTCTTCTTGATTGCAGATTCTGTCAGGAATGCTCAAGCTAGTTAGCATGGCCAGTAATGACGGTGGATAAACTGTTTTTCAGAAACTGCAAGTTGTTTCTCCGCCATTAGCAGATTGAGTGCTTCATACATGAGTGATTGACACCGATATACTTTCCTCTTACCTCTGATTATTGTTTCTGATCGGTAGTGGTGCCTTTCTGTAGATGGCAAAAGTAGCACTGGGAAGGGGTGGAGATTTTGATGTTTTCACAGAGTACCTGTCTCATATCATACTGTCATGAGAGTGACAGTTTTAGTAAATATGTAAAAAAAAAACAAAAAAAACCCATACTTTTTATCAAAGTTACATACTGCAGCTTTAAATTCAGGTGGCAATGTTTCTCTTGGCCAAAGAGTGTATAATGTGGTTGTTATATAAAATCAGGGTATACTCCATTGCTATAAGCATACTTAAGTAAAATATTTGCATGAAAAAAAATAGTCTATATAAAACAAGCAAATCTATTTAAGCTTATAATGTTAAAGAAATTTCTTATTGAGGTTTATTCTGAGCAGGTGCACCAGCACCTTTGCAAGCAATTCTAGCAGCCATATTTTCCCTTTGCATCCTCCATGTGTTTGCTAGGCTTCTTTTGTTTTAAATTTAATTGCTGCCGGCAAACACTTTGCACAGACACATAATGGGTTACTTTTCAATCAGAGCTTTTGGCCTCTGTTGTCAGATAAGCTGTGATAATTTGCTCAGCTGCTCTATCTTAAGCACCGTCAAAGCTTTCGATTCTACAAACATTGGTGGAGTGAACTTTATTTTCATTGCCAGAAATGTTGAATTTTCTGTAGAGGGGACAGTGCTTTCTGAAAAGGTTGCAAGATTCACCATCACAATTATCTTCTAGCAAAAACTGGGTAATTTAAATTAACATGAATCAAACACAACATATCATTTTTACAGACTGTTTTCAGAGAGAATATTTGTGGCATATATGGCACAGCACATACAATGATGCTCAAAAGTGAACGCCTGTTAAAATATCTGCTTATAGTGATGTAAAAGAATGAGGCCATTGCAGATCATTTAAAAAATACTTTGTCCCTTAATGCCACAGATGTCCTGTTCAAGTTAACTTATAAATTAATAAATCTTCCCAGGCAAGCAAAGTGACAGAAATGGAAAAGTTGTAATAACGTCTTGGATGTGTCCCCATGCTTAAACTTTGTTCATTCAAATACTATTACATTTATTTTCAGTAAATTCAATTCACTTTTAGCAACTTTCACAAAAAAGATCTCAAAGTGCCTAACAAAGACAAAGCATGAAAAAACAGGGATGTTTTTTAAAAAGCAAAAATATCAAATTATAGAAATTAATATAAAGTTATAAAGTATAACAATATTTTATCATTACACATCTAATATCTATTACATAAAGTATAAACAAACAACATTGAACATTACCAAAAAAAACAGTCTACATGGTGATGCCACTGTCATTTTTGCTGCTGTTAATCTTGTTTTGTTTTTTTTTTTTTTTTTTTTCATTATAGATGTGACTATGAATAGCTTAAATTCAGTCTCTGCTAGTGAGAAGAGATTTTTCATAATCATAGTGAGTCCAAGCTTACATCCAATTTTGAAAGCCCACATACATGGTACTGACTCAAATACTAGTGCCTAGTGTTTACTACAATGACAAAGCATTTGAACCATTTTTCTTCATTGCTGTACTTTCCAAGACAGACTATAATGGAGCAGTATAATACAACAGACTTTAAATCATTGTCACCATTTGTTAGAATGCTTAATTAATAATCTGTCCTATATTTGCTGTCACAGAAATGAAAGAATAACATTGCTAACCCTGAAGCACAGACTCTTTAATACGAGGGAGGCTGACCAAAAACCCAGTTTCCTGGAAATTTTCATTTGAATCATCCCTGTTTGTTGCTGAATCTCATCTAAATCGTGTGTCACTTCTGCAGGTGGCTCCTGGCGAAATGCCCACTTTTGACCAATATGAAATGCCAGGGGGTTTTTGTGTGTTATTTAAAGGCAAGCCAAGAGGGAAGTATGTGTCATCAGTGCTGAATCCAGAATCGTTTGCTTCACAACAAACCTGCCACCCCCTGTGGTGTACGTCGACCTGTTACAAAGCCACTTCTTCCCAGCTGAAGCACAGAGGACTTCAAGCATTGTTTTATGCCGACAGCCATCAGACTTCAGTGTGTGCAGAGCTTCCTGCCCTACTGGCCTTAGCCTCTGCCAGCCAGTGTGTGCTGAAGCAGAATAATGGTAAATGCTCTTTCTGCTCTGAGCGACTCTGTAACTTTGCTTGCCTAAGTAATATATGTTTAATGTGTGTAGGTCAATGAATGTTAAATATCCTGCTACGTTGGAATCTGATTTTATAATTCCTTCTGTACATGTCTGTTTTATGAAATTTTAAATCAGGATCGAAGGAGATCGGCGGCAAAAATGAAACCAAACGCTGTTTCTCCTAGAATTAAATGTGCTCGATTTATTCCGCCACAGAATACAGTAAAAAAACAAGCATCAAACACTGTTACTGCTAGAACAAATATGCTCGATTTATTCCCCACAGAATACAGTAAAAAACACCGTTATGACTAAACACGTGATGCTTGATTCAATCAATGCTCTTAC